>ML777909.1:956595-972686 GCA_009831015.1 Picea engelmannii | reverse complement strand
TTGGAACCTATTGTACTCTAGGGCCTAACATCAACTTGAATGTATATATTGAACCATTGGTCATCCTATGGACATATTCTGATCTATCGAGACACCTAGGTACCCAACCACGATGCTTTCCAGTTTGGGAAAAATATCCTCATGAATTTAGTCCAGCCTAGGAAGGATTGTATCTCTTTTTTGTTTATAGACAGAGCAATAAATTTAATTACCTCAACTCTTTCGAGATCTATCTTCACAAATTCCTTTGATACGATATGAACTAGGAGCTTCCCTTCTGTCATGGAAAAATAAGTCTTTTTTTGGGTCAATGACCAGCCAAATTTTTGGACTTCACAAAGGTCTGCCCCAAATGCTTAATGTGATCCTTGTCTATCTTAGAGAAAACAGGCATGTCATCAAGATATATGACAATGAATTTATCTTTCTCTCCAACAAAGGCTATATCCATAGATCATTGGAACATGGCTCTTGCATTTATCAAACTAAAGGGAATCTTTTCATACATGAATCTTCCCCATGGAGTTGTGAAGGTTGTCTTTTCCTTGTCATTGGGATGCATTGCTACATTCTTATAGCCTGAGAAACCATCCATCATGGAGATCATATTTTCTCCCACTACTTTCTGAATTATGTGATCCCTCTTTGGCAGAGGGTAATTATCTTTTAGTGAGTATTTATTCATATTTATGAATTCTACACAAAGACTTATATCTCCACTCTTCTTTCTGACTTGAACCAAATTTTCCACCCATTCGGAATATCTCAGGGGAATAATGATTTGGGCACCAAATAATTTCCTCACTTCCTCCTCGATGGTAGGCAGCAAGAGTGGTTTTACCTACCTTAGTTTCTACCTAAAGGGCTTAGTACTAGGTTTGAGTGGTATTCTATGTTTAATGATGTTAGTATCATACCTTTTCAGGTCTCTATTTCCAGGAAAAGACATCCATGTACTCCTTAAACAACTTTAAATATTTTTTCCTTGCACACAAGAGGAATCTCTTTACACAAATTTATGATTTTGGGCTCTTTCTCGGTTCCAATGTTGCATTCTTCAGAGTTGTCATCTTTAGGGAGGATTGTTGGCTTTACAGGCACATCATTTCTATTGAAAATTTTCTCTAGGGGCACCAGTCCTTTGTGGATGAAATTATTTTTGAGTTGAAGGACTTTATTCCCAACCATGTATTCGCTAAATTCAGAAGTGATTTGAATTTATTTTTTAGTCATGGGATCTCCATCTTCTTTGTCATCTAACTCCATAGGGATATTAGCGCATTCCTCTATGCATTCCATGAACTTTATGATATGTTGTTCATCCTTGAAAAAATTTCAGTACGTAATGTTATTGGGGATGGAGAGTATGTACCTCATCTCAATATAATACCTCATTTGAGGGACAACAAGACTTTGAAAGGTACTAGCTGCTACTGCTAAGGAATAAATTTGCTAGTTAAATTATCTTGAGATAGAAGTAATATTAAAAGTCTTATAAAAATTATCAATTAAAAACCATATATGATTTATGTATGCCCTCATCCTAGGATGTCTTGTATGATAGCAGCCTTTGATTTTTTTCACCACAAGTTTCGAGCCTCCAAACACCACCAACTCAATGATATGCATTTTTCCTTGTTACGTCCAGGCCTAAAATCATGGCTTCATATTCAACTACATTGTTAGTAACCACAAACTCCAGTTTGTAGGAAACATGAATCTCTTTCTTACTGGGGGAAACAATCACAACAACATATCCTACTCATTATTTTGAATATGCTCCATCAAAATGCATCTTCCACATACTCATATTTCTTTGGCAAGGCTTATTGGAGGAGCTGTGAGTGTTGGGGATTCCTTGTATTTTTCATTTGTTGTGAGGATGAAACAACCAAGATCCTCATTAGCAGCATATATAGAATGATTTATAAGGTTGTTTTGATCACTAACCACATAAGAAAAAAAAAATCTCTCTATAATATCTTGTGTTCTCCTCCAAAAATTGGCACAGTAGAATAAGTCATGTCTATCTGCATTGTACCACCTATCTTTCTTTCCCATGTTTTGGATAGCAGCATCCCATAGTTAGCAAGAACATCAGCCACAAATACATCCATCATTATGCTTTTAACAGGAAGTTGAGCCAAGGTGACTACCATATCTTTGATCAACCCATCACATTTTATTTTTCTAGCATCAAAAGAATAAAGATCATGATATGGCCTAGTTATTTCCAGCCCCAACTTTTCCATAACTACTTTGGGAATGAGGTTATGTGATTCTCCAGAATCTAGAATACAATTGTGCAACATCTTTTCATCGATGTTTAATGTTACATAGAAAGGAACAATAGACTCATATTTATCATCTATGTGAGGGACAAATACTATGGTAGGGGACTCATCTTGAGATTCATGCTTAAGATCAATTGCTTTACTTGGCACAATTATAGGTGTATTTCTTGCATAAGATTCCTTATTTAATTGTTCCATTGTTAGAAGAGATTGATTTGTGTTTATGTGATGAGCATGTACAACATATTCAATTCCCTTTTTAAACAAGTGATATTGATTATGTTCCCTGTGGAAGATTTTTTTGCAATCATATAAATAAGGGCTTCCTAAGACCATTCCACATGTTTCTAGCGGCACCACATCACATGTTACTTCATCCACATACTTAGATGTAATTGCAAATTTTATGAAACATTGCTTTGTTATGGGTTATTTTTTATCTTTGCTTATCCAATTAAGTGAATAGGATTTGTGATGCATCCTAGTGTTTAATCCCAAATTATTAACCATCTCTTCTGAAATTAATTTAGATTGAGATCCACTATCTATTAAGTTGTCAATCTTAGTATGTTTCATTATGACCCTTATGTGCAACAATTTACTTCTTGAATCAAAACCATCATTGATTTTACCTTTCAAACCAACTGTTGTAATCTTAGACTCATCACATGAATCTGATCCCAAGTTTGTTGGGCATGTTTCTATTGCGGATTTTTTCCTCCCTTTCCTCTCTTTGAACCTCTTCGATCTCTTCTCTCAGTGAAATTTCCAACAAAGCTAATCATCATGCCCTTATTTCATGTAATGATTGCAAGAGAGATTATCTTCCTTCATTGTTGTTGAATTTTCTTTCTTCCCATTCCCTTTTCCTTTTCCACCTTTATTTGAAGATGATTCCCCTAATAAACTAACTCCGGTTTTCCCTGCTTCAATATACGTTGGAACTTTTTGAGTTCCACGTTGCATCTTACTTTGCCAACGCATCCTGAAAATGCCAAATTTGACTGACATGTGTCATCTCCCGGTGCTGCCACATCACCCTTATCATGTTGTGTTGACGTAATTATGACGTACAACTGATGTCATCAGTTGACTTTGACCTTTTTGTGTGTTTGGGAAAAAGTTCAAAACGCGATAAATTTCGCACACAGTGTCCATTTTTAGAAAAAATATATATGGATAGAATCGAAACGAAGATCCCTACGTAATGGCATTGGTTTTGTCCGATTCCAGGAAATTTGAAATTTTTCCTTCCTAGATCCATTTTGGATCAGACAAACATTGATATAAGTTTGACTAGGAACCTATTGTACTCTAGGGCCTAACATCAACCTGAATGTATATATTGAACCACTAGTCATCCTATGGACATATTCCCATCTACCGAGACACCTAGGTACCCAACCACGATGCTTTCCAGTTTGGAAAAAATCTCCTCATGAAGTTAATCTTGCCTAGGAAGGATTGTATCTCTTTTTTGTTTCTAGGCGGAGCAATAAATTTAATTACATCCAATGTTTCAAGATATATCTTCAAAACTTCCTTTGATACAATATGAACTAGGAGCTTCCCTTCTATCATGGAAAAATAAGACTTTTTGGGGTCAATGACAAGCCAAATTTTTTGCACTTCACAAAGGTCTACCTTAAATGATTGATGCGATCCTTGTCTATCTTAGAGAAAATATTCTTGGCATCAAGATATATGACAATTAATTTTTACTTCTCTCCCACAAAGGCTATATCCATAGCTCATTGGAACATGGCTCTTGCATTTATCAAACCGAAGGGAATCTTATTATACATAAAGCTTCCCCATGTGGTTGTGAAGGTTGTCTTTTCCTTGTCATCAGGATGCATTGCTACCTTGTTATAGCCTGAGAAACCATCCATCATGGAGATCATATTTTCTCCCACTACTTTCTGAAGTATGTGATCCATCTTTGGCAGAGGGTAATTATCCTTTAGTGAGCATCTATTCATATTTATGAAGTCTACACAAAGCCTTATATCCCCACTCTTATTTCTGACTAGAACCAAATTTTCCACCCATTCGGAATATCTCAAGGGAATAATAATTTGGGCGTCAAATAATTTCCTCACTTCCTTCTTGATGGTAGGTAGAAAGAGTGGTTTTACCTACCTTAGTTTCTACCTAAAGGGCTTAGTACCAGGTTTGAGTGGTATTCTATGTTGTATGATGTTGATATCATACATTTTCAGTTATTTATATTTCCAGGAAAAGACATCCATGTACTCCTTAAGAAACTGTAAATATTATGCCTTGAACATAGGAGGAATCTCTTTACACAACTTTATGATTTTGGGCTCTTTATAGGTTCCAATGTTTCATTCTTCATAGTTGTCATCTTTAGGGAGGACTATTGGCTCTACAGGAACGTCATTTCTATCGAAATGTTTTTCTAGGGGCACTCGTCCTTTGGGGATGAAATTATTTTTGAGTTGAAGGACTTTATTCCCAACCATGTATTCGCTAAATTCAGGAGTGATTTGAATTTATTTTTTAGTCATGGGATCACCATCTTCTTTGTCATCTCACTCCATAGGGATATTAGCAAATTCCTCTCTGACTTCAATGAAATTTTTGATATGTTAGTCATCCTTGAAAACTTTTCATTACTTAATTCTATCAAGGATGGAGAGTATGTACCTCATCTCAATCTAATACCTCATTTTAGGGACAGAAGGGGTTTGAAAGGTACTAGCTGCTACTGCTAAGGAATTAGTTTGCTAGTTAAATTATCTTGAGATAGCAGTAATATTAAAGTCCTTATAAACATTATCAATCAAAAACCATATATACTTTATGTATTCCATCATCCTAGGATGTATTGTCTGATAGTATCCTTTTATTTGTTGCACCACAAGTTTCAAGCCTCCAAACACCACCAACTTGGTGATATGCATTTTCCTTGTTACGTCCAGGCCTTGAATCACGGCCTTGTTGAGGAAAATATATGAAATGATCTTACTCAATCATTTTCAGATTCTGCTTGGCTAAATCAAAATAGACATGAATGTCACCCTAGATTTATAGCCATCACAAATAAAATACTAACTCACAAGTATCAATTACAAGTTCTTAGGCTAGTCTTTTTCACAAATAAAAGCTTGTTGGAAAACTCATTTTAATATGATTTTCTGAATATAATAGTTTATGAAAATAAATGTAAAGAAAGAAGCAAGACACCAAGATGATAATCAAGACATATGATACATAATGAAATCCTCTATTTCATTCCAATTCACCAAAGAGTCATTCTCTTTACAAAATCTCATGCAGAAATTTTGGACCAAAGCCAAACTTAGACATCCCCAATGGAACATACAAAAGGACCTCTGACAGAAAATCAAAACTGAACTCTAAAAGATAGATCCACTTTCCAAAAATTGTTGCCCACTCAACTCTGCACAATATCCTTTGTCAATCATGAAAACTAATTCACAAACAAACAAGTCTACACAAACTATCAAAGATAGATCAACACCTCTCAAAAACACGTGTCTGGATGATGTAATTCAGCCATGAATGTTGTTGTCTACAATAAGACCTTGCTATCATAAAAAATAATTAGGCTTGTGATAAATTAAAGAATGAATGAAAATTGAACTATCTCAACATGAACTCAAAGAGAAAACCTTAGTATGCTTCTCCTTCTATCCTCCCTTTGTTCCTCCCTTTCCTTTTTCCTTTAAGAAAATTAGAATTGGTTGAAGTAGTTGAACTACCTCATTAGTTAAGTTAAATAAATACTCAACCAATGTTTTTAGTTAGGGGGGAAAGTAATAATCATAATAAGGGTTATAAATAAATAATAACTAGTAGGTGGGACCCCTTGTGACTCCCTTTATCTCTTAACAATCATAACATAACTAGTTAATTAAGAAAAACACCCCTCCTTGTGACTCCCATCATAACATTAACATTTGAAAATTTAGCTCATTGATATTTGAGATTACTTTCAAAAAACAAAAATATATATATTACTCATATATCCAAAGAAAGCATGTTGTCCAAAACTTATGAAGTCAATTGTCATCAACAATAAGTAACATAAAAAAATCAAACGCTATATTTCCCACTCTGAGATGCAATCTTTCCTTAATTGTTGTTGTCACCCTTCATTTTTTCTGAATTTGCCTTTGGTTTTACTGAGCCTTTAGGCCTAATATTGGTGATCACGTGAGAACAATCATCCCTCAAATGCATCCGGGAAGATACGGATTTATCAGAACCATTGGAGGGTGAGGAAGGGGCAGCAATGGCTTTTCCTTTGTCAAGGGCATGGTGGTCCTCGGTTCTCAACATTTTTCTAGCATGAGAGGACTGAACTGGTGAGTGAACAGGTGCATCTTGGGAAATATGGTTAACAGGCAGGGGAGAAGGTAAGGACAAATTGGGCTAGCCACGATGTTGGGAGACTGTCGGGTGGACAATATCTTGCCATCCGTCATTTTCGGGAACCTTGGATTGTAATGAGACATGGGGGGGGAATGGTAATACCAGGGGCTTGTGGAGCTTGGAAATGAGGCCTTTTAGGCCTAGGTTGGACCACTCCTTGCCCAATCCAATTGAAAAATCCAGCTAGAAACAATTGGCCTAACTCTTGTGAATCATCGTCAAAGTGTATGGAGAATATTGCCCTTCTTGGGCCTCTGTTGCAATTACCTCTCCCTCGGTTGCCTCTGTCGTGGCTACCTCGGCTGAAGAAACTCATTCCTGCATGCATGATTGATTAGAAAATAATCCTTTTAACATCCATGCATGACAACTCTTTAAAAATATGAAATAGATTTTGGCTCAGCAACATATCAGAATCATGCAATCCAATCCATACAAATTGTTTAACTGTTGTCAATGAGAAGGGGGTGAACAAAATTTCCTAGGATATGTGAGGGGTTTGTATTGATTGAAACATGATATAATGAGGGGGAAAAGAAACATGGTTACTTCTCAAAGACAAAAATAAATCAACTGTAATGAAAACCAAAGAAAACATCACTATGATCCAACCAAAAATTGTGATTTACAATTGCTTCAATATAGAATTTTTCTTGATTGTAATCAATTTTAGAACAGGGAGTGAAAAATGAATGTGGGAAGGAAATGGGGTTGTAATTAGCGAAAAGAGAAATAATGGTAGGGAAAGAGAGTGGGTATTGTTCATAAAATTAATTAAGTAATCCATAAAATCATTCTGTAAAGGAAATACACCAACCAAATGACCATTGTGGCCCCAAAAAACAACTACTGTGTACGGTTCAAACAACTTTGTTCATTGACTTGCTCATTGTTCGTAATCAAATATTTAACACAATTTCATCAAACAAGACAGTATGCATTCCACAACAATCTGTAGGGGAGCTATGTTCTTCTCATTTATCCATTTAATATTTTTTAAAAATTACCAAATGCATAAATAGTCACTTATTTCCACTCTTTTCAGTATCAAAATCAACCACTGCCCAAGAATTATTTTAATCATCAAAAACAAACTCAAAGGTCGTGCTCGATCATGTCTTTTAATTCATATAATAATTAAATTGCAATGAGGTTACATTGTCACAGACCCTGTGCCTATCTCTACCATGAATCAAGATATTTAACAACATACATAACGAACAACCAAGTACAACCATCAATATTTTAAATGCAAAGATCTTGACTTTTCACTTAAACACACAGACAACAATCACCATTTCAACTCACACTATGTTGAGGAAAACACAGACCGCTTAACAAAACGCAAGAGATTTTCTTTGATTGTACAGATCCCATTTACTTTGACTCTAAACATTCACAATGTTGGGTTATCAATCCAATACAACGAGGAAGCAACAGTATGCCCAATCTCATAACACCAATCGATCAAATTGCAACAAAGCCATGTTTAAAAACCCGTGACTCTCTCTGGTGGTGCAATCAAATAATACCCATGACATATACAGTGGATAGCCATGCCATGATTACCACGATTTCAAAAGTCTCATTTGATAATTTAAAACACACAGTCACAACAAATATTAACTCAACTTATCATGTTGTAGGAATTCCACACATACCCACGCATCATGCACAAAGCAATGTTGTGACTCAATCAATCAAAACTAATGGTGGGTTAACAATTCAACAATTGTAATGTAAGATACAGCAACTATGCATTCAAACCAATTCCCCAATCAACTAATTACCATGTTGAGCTATCAATATGGTTTTCATAACTACCAATGCAGTGACTAAATACCAAAACCAACACCACTGTCAACATAATCAACAAAGACGAGACAAAAATCAAGCACTGTCAACAATATACCAATAATTCATAACAACCAATAGTATACCCGACGGCCATAACGGTTTCCTCTATCAAAACCCGGGCTTGAGAAAACGAGGGTTTGTTCTGTGGACCCACATAGGGATACATGGAGTCTAATCTCATCATAGAGTGAGAAACTCTAAGACCAATGGTGCACACACAAGGTATACCACAATTAACTTCATAGACAAGGTGATAATTCTCGTGATAGGAGAGACTGTGAATGGAGGAGAAAGGCTCCATTTGATTTTGTAAAAACACTTAGAACACGTAGGGTATAACCCTCATGGTTCTCCCAATCAACCTGAGAATGTTGAGATAGGACAGGGCCGAAGAATAATAGTCACCTCAAGCAATCCATTTGGCAAACATCCATCACAACCCATTGTGCAGCATTAGTAACATAAATGAACTCATACCCAAGTGAAGGAAAGCGCAGTGACACAAGGCATTTTAAACCCAGTAAACCCCATAACAACAAAAGATTGGGTATGGGACACGAAAGCATGGAGACATCCAGCCACTTTAAACCAAATGAAACCGTTCAACTAGAACTAGCAAGGATGACAAAGAGCCTTTATGGTTGCCAACACTTAGAACGACCAATAACACCATGACTTCAAAACTTTATTGCAATGAAAACCACCAACGATTCATTCTAGAAAAATATCACCAATTAACACAGTTTCCAGATTTAAGGAAATCACAAACCCATACATACCAAGCCACTATTTATTTCATAACCAGATCAATTTCATGGATGGAAAAAAGACATACCTATAACCAAGAGCACCTTAAAAAAGTGATTCGATCGAGCGGTTCTTCCTCTTCTTGAAATTCGGAGCCTAACAACAACAAACACAGTTGAACAATATCCCGACTAGGGTTGCAATCAGTGGAAAGAGTAAGGGTGGCGTGCATTAAATGCACGTCGCCTCCACCCCCAGTCAATTAATTCCTTAGTACATGCCAGCAATCTTCCCATTAACTCTTTCAATTAAACCATGTATCAAAACCATCACCCACTAATTTGCCAATAGCGCGACCCATATCACCTTTATCAATTTCCAACTTATGCCATAACATAAATCAGCCATGTTTCCTATAACTCAATCAAACCGCATAGCTATTAATTGGTTAGCTAGGATTATCAACTATCATTTCAATTTCAATGCATGTAGAGTAGTATATTAGCATAGTTTAATTCCTTCCTTTTGCATTTTGTTACATTGTTTTTATTTTTTTCCCACTTCCCTTATATATTATTACTAACATGTCTCTTGTACAGGTATCCCAGTAATGGGTCCAAGAACAGATAGAAATGATAAAAATGGATAACATAGGTCGTTGTAACATAAAATTTGAGCCTAGTGCAGCAGAAAAACACATAATGTGCCTTATCCATCATCCAATTGTCGCAATTAGAACCAACACATAATAAGCCCCATCCATCGCCAATAAAAACAAGATCTCATCAACCATGTAAACAGTGTCAAACATGGGCACAAACATCAAATAAGAGCTAGATATTATCTCCCAATCTACAAGGGGGTCCCACATACTTTATTTATATTGTTATCTTATAATAATAGGCTTTCGTAATACTTTGCGGGCAAAAAAAACACGTTGTGATTTTAATCATCAACAAACTGGGGACTCCATAGGGAAATTTGTTTTCAACGTATTTAGAACTCAAAACTCATGGTTTTGCAGACCAAGAACAACTGGTCAAGAAGATATAACCAGGAATATTATGCAATAGGGGGAAGTGAGTGTATTTAATGGAAAAATGACCTAGAATTGGGAATAGCTCATGAAAAGTGTTAAGTATGAGGGGTTTTGCCACTATGTGCATAATCATTTTACCGAAATCGGTTCTTTAACTTCAAGGAGAAAATTTATGGACTTGCTCTCGTAAATTTTCAAATGGATAAAGAAAAGGAAAGAAGAAGTGGGAGATAACCAATTCTTACAACAGTGAAAGCATATAACAAATTCAAGTGTGCTTCATGGAAACATCGAGACAGTTGTGTAAGCTTGACTGTTACTAACCAGCAATATATTTCAGGAGTGATATTGTCGCAGAACTGATCCAACGTCTTATTTTGACTGAATTAACTAAAATATGGTAAGCAACCAAATCGTGATAGAATAAAGTGGCAAAAATCAAAACAGTAACAATAAAATGACAGAAACGTAAAAGAAGTAGGAAAAATTTAAAACAGAAAGAAGAAATCAAACTACTGTAAATTGCAAGTTTAAAACAACAGTAATAAAATGACAGAAATGCAAAAGTAGTAGGAAATTTTCAAAACAGAAAGCATAACTCAAACTATTGTAAAGAAGAAAAGAAAAGCGCAAAATTGAAAGCAGAGCTAGGTTACTAGTATACAGAAGATCCAAACAACATTAGAACTTTTCACGTTGGTCCCTCGTAATGTTTCAAGCAAGAACCATTAGTGATGTAGGAAAACAATTTCTCCTATAAATCCCTTAGAATGTAAAAGGTAGTATCCAGGACAAAAGAAATTTTGAAAGGAACCAGAAATAACACTCGGAACTTTGAGGCAATTATCATCCCCTTAACACATAGGATTAGATCATCAAGGGAGGTATGGATACTGATCAATTCATCAAGAGTTGTGTGTATAGGTATTTTAAAAGTGGTACTTGCATTAGGTAAGCCAGAAAACAGGCATTTATAATTCATGTACCCCAATTTGTGATAAGTGTGGTTTTGTGAACATATGCCCTTTTTCCCTTGATTTTACTGTAACCCAAAAATTTGTCAAGTAAGGGCCTCATCTGTGATCTTGCAACCTGTCGCAGAATCATTTTCATATCCAGGGGAGGGAAAGGATTTATCATATCATCCTAAATGAAAGTGAAAAAATTAATGCAGGTTCTAATATGATCAGTGGTCTTCGAAACCAGTAACCAATTGGAAACCCATTCAGGGTAGACTGGAAAAATAATCCCATCCCTTAAGAAATTTTCCAACTCCCTTTGAAAGGTTTCTTTGAATGCAAATTTAATAGGTCTTTGTTTCTGCCTAGCTGGTTTCATGCCTTCCTTGATGGGGGTAGCATGTTGTATAAGACCAGGATCAAAACCACGAATATCCTTATAAGACCAAGCAAAAACACCATGAAATTCACCAAGTAGCTTGGAAAACCTCATTTCTTCTTTATCAGAACATTGGGCACTTATTTTAACATTTATTTGAGGTTTGAGTGCCCCAATATTCAAGGAGATGGTTTCACCCACCTTCTTTCTTGACTCCTCTTCTCTTTGTGTCTCTTTGTTGCCTACATAACTCGATGAAAATGAACTCTCAAGAGGATTCAAACTCTTAGGAATCTTGTTTTCTTCTATGGATATCATTTCCTCAGGCTTAAGAGGTTCACCTTGAATGAAATCATGAATTCTCTCATCGTTAGGGAGGGCCTTCCCAGATTCTACATTGTTAGGGATATGTGGATGATATAGGGATTGAAAAAAACAATCAGGTTTGTGAGGCAAAGATTGTTTCTTAGGAGAGGCTGCAAAGACAACTAACCGATCAGCCATTGAATTCAACTCCCTCTTAACATGAGTGATGTTGAAAGATAATAGGTTCGAGATAAGTGCCCAAACAGTTTAGGTGTATCGTCTCATCAACTTGTTTCTAGGAGAGTATATCTTACATACTAGGTTCACAACAAGATCAGAATCTCTAAAAATAGAAAGGTGACCACAAACAAGATTATAGGCATTTTCCATGCCTAATAATAAATCTTTGAATTCAGTGACATTGTCCATACAAGAAAAATCCAACCTGTAAGACAATTTATGAATTTTCCCTACAGGGGAAACCAAGATAATGCTAGCCCCATTACCTTCATTAGAGTGTGAACCATCAAAGTGCATGTGCCACATATCATCATCTAAATCGATTTGTTCCAAAGGAACATTATACTCCTCACTGAAGATGGAATACACTCCTAGGTCCTCTTCAATATAGTTTACATTAGATTGTGGAACACTCTCTATGTAGGGTGAAATTATTCCCTCTCTAAGGACTATAATGTTCTTACCATTCCGAGGAATGGATAAATGAGTCTAGTCGAGTGAGAGGTATCCACCTGTTAAGGCTTTCCAATATCTTCCCAAGATAATTGAGTAATTTCTTACAAGCATATCGATTACCTGAATGTTGAGGGTTGTCCTTATTTCAGGATGAGCGCACAAAACGAAGGTCACATATTTAATCTCGCCTATGGTTGTTTGTTGTATACTATTATAGGAGAGCATGCTTCTGGCATTTTCATTTGTACAAGACAAGCCTATAACTTCCATAATAATCTTTGACATCACACTTGGGCCCGAACCACCATCAATGAGGCAACAATAGGCAATCTTGTCTATAATATTTATAGAGATATAAAAAGGGGGGTTCTTTACTGGGTATCTAAATTTATGTACACCTACTTTATTTCCATATGAATCCTCTTCATTTATCTCTTCAGAAAGATTGGATACGACAAAATCTTTTCCTTCCATGAATTGTTTCAGATGCATCTGTTTTTCAAGGATGGAAACCATGTCTAGAAGGGTTGCATCTGCTTTGATGTTGGTCAACTGATTTAAGATATTTTATTTGGAAGAGGGGAGAGGGGAAGTGATTCCTTGACTCTCAGGAACCTTAGGAACCTAAACAGTAGCAGCGAGTGAGGATGAGCTCGGGAAAGAATAATTGCGGGGAGGATCAAATTTTCCCTTGGGAGCATAGGCTTTGTTCCTAGTGTTTATTACTATGACATCTTCTAGCTTTGAAAAATATAGGAAAATGATAGTAGCTTTGGGTCTCTTGCCAAAGATCTTATCTCTGGCACTCTTCTTTACCTCACACATGGTCTCCTTATGGTGTTCCTCGTAGAAGTTACGCCAACTTCGAGGTAAGATAGCTTTAGGATGAAATTTATTTTCAACCAGATTTCTAAAGGGGGGTGGAGAAGAAGATGAAGCTCCAAGTGTGAGAGGGGAGACAATTCCCTTTCGCTCAAAATCTATCATTCGATTATTCATGTCTTGGACTAGTTGTAATAGGGTGGACATGTTTGTCTTTTTAACTGATTCTTCCTGGGGGAGACCTGTTCTTTCAAGTTGTTCTTCATACTTTGAACAAGTTTACAGAGTGGACCCGATATTATCAATGGATTTTTCCTCAAACCTATGATGGTAGGGGGAAGGTATTACATTGTAGTGATGCATTAAAGTGGCTTGGTTCTGAGGTCAAATGAGTTCAGGGATCTGATTGTATAACTTGGTGAAACGCAAGTTGAAGGACTTGATGGTCTCACCATCCTTATAGGTGATGTTATTGTATTCCTGTAACTTCTCGATTGGGCTTTTAGATTTCCCATGAGTGGATCTAAACCAATAGATTAAATCCTCCCAGGGAGACAGAATCTTAGGAGGAAGGTAAAATAAATCGTCCACAACCTTTCCTTCCAAGGAATTGATGAATAAGCACACACAAGTATCATTGTCATTGGCCCCTATATTATGACAAGCATTAGAAAATTCCACCAGGTGTTCGTTTGTAGTGATGATGTTATTTCCTGAAAACCTAGGAAGATGTTTTTTGAATTTAGGAAGTGGATGAGTAGCAGGTTCTAGGTTAAGAGGAGAGGACACATGCCATGGTGTAGTTGTGGTGTCTTTTTTAAACTGAAAAATACCATACTTTTTAATGACTTTGGTGGGATTTGTGGTATATTGGTCAGCGATATGGTGGCTATATAAGTTACCAATCACTGACAAAGATGAAGATTGAGAAGAGGGAGAACTTCCAGTGTCACCTGAGCCACCACTAGATGTCATCATGTGGACAATAGATGAGGGAAAGAAATAATAACTGGATGAATTAGACAAAGGTCTCCTTAGATCACTTCGTTGGGTAGATAACAGAAAATTCCTTCTTCCTATTTCAGCAATAGGATTAATTTCGGGTGATAAGCCTCTTCTTCTTCTAGAGACACGAGAGTTTAAGGACATGAAAGAAAGGCCAAAACTGAAGAAACAAGAAGGTTACTGTTGATTTCTAGGTTGTCTATGTCTAGCTTCCAATCATTCTTGAGCACTAATATCTCGTTCAATTGTTGCCCATGAATGATTAAGCTCAGCACGGGTATTGGCAGTGTCTAAAATGGTATTAAACAGATTCAAGGAAATGTCGGTCTGATCTTGAAGATCAGGCTCAATATTGGGTTGCCTTGTAATAGATACAGTCATGAAGAAATAAAACAGTCAAAGAATCAATATCAGAAAAAAGATGTATCGAGTATAAAAATTAACCATAAAGATATCGAAGATCTCCCCAGTATGGTCGCCAAATAAATGTTGAGGAAAAGATATGAAATGATCTTACTCAAGCATTTTCAAATTCTTCTTGGCTAAAGAAAAATAGATGGGAATGTCACTGTAGGTTTATAGCCATCAAAAATAAAATCCTAACTCACAAGTATCAATAACAAGTGCTTAGGCTAGTCTTTTTCAAAAATAAAAGCTTGCTGGAAAATTCATTTTAATATGATTTTCTGAATATAATACTTGCTGAAAAGAAATGTAAATACATAAGAAAGACACCAAGATGATAATCAAGACAGATGAGACATAAATAAATCCTTTATTTCATTCCAATTCACCAAAGAGTCATTCTCTTTACAAAATCGCATGGAAAAATTTCAGACCAAAGTCAAACTTAGACATCCCCGATGGAACATACAAAAGAACCTCTGACAGAAAATCAAAACTGAACTCTAAAAGTTGGATCAGCTTGCCACAGATTGTTACCCACTCAACTCTACACAATAGCCTTTTTCAGTCATGAAAAATAATTCACAAACAGACAAGTCTACACAAACTATCAAAGATAGATCAACACCTCTCAAAAACAAGTGTCTCAATGATGTAATTCAACCCTGAATGTTGTTGTCCACAATAAGACCCTGCTATCATATAAAATAATTACGCATGTGATAAATTAAAGAATGAATGAAAACTAAACTATCTCAACATGAACTCAAAGAGGAAACCTTAGTATGCTTCTCCTTCTATCCTCCCTTTGTTCCTCCCTTTCCTTTTTCCTTTAAGCAAATTAGAATTGGTTGAAGTAGTTGAACTACCCCATTAGTTAAGTTAACTAAAGACTCAACCAACTTTTTTAGTTAGGGGGGGAAGTAATAATCATAATAAGGGTTATAAATAAATAATAACTAGTAGGTGGGACCCCTTGTGACTCCCTTTAGCTCTTAACAATCATAACATAACTATTTAATTAAGCAAAACAACCCTCCTTGTGACTCCCATCATAACATTAACATTTGACAATTTATCTCATTGATATTTGAGATTACTTCCATTATATATATATATATATATATATATATATATATATATATATATATATATATATA
>ML777909.1:919988-940263 GCA_009831015.1 Picea engelmannii | reverse complement strand
ATGAAGTCTTTTGGTGATGTGTTCTAAGGTATGTTATTTTCAGGTCATCTTACCATTTTTTCTATAACTTTTTTTCTAGAACGATTCAGATGGTTAAATCGCTATGGTATTGAGAATACATATCAAGGTACCTCTGGTAAAAAATTCAGCTCTTGATTCGCTATAATTATGGAGATACACTCTGTGTAATATAGGGTTTGTGACCAGTCCTGAAACTAGTCAAAAAACAGGTGTTCTGGGTAAAACAGTCATAACTTTTTCATACATACTCCAAATGAAGTGGGACCACTTCCATTGGAAATATTACGGACTGTAGTTTCGTTTGTGAAAGTTTCAGAATCAGATGTGAAATATTGAGCGCGGGGCATGCTGTACAAGTTGGGTCTTATGAACAGACCAGAATTGAATAAAGTTTTATTATCTCTCATATATTCTTGGGTGGAAGGAAAGGGAAAGGATAGAGAGTTAAAATCTCTC
This sequence comes from Picea engelmannii, assembly GCA_009831015.1. Classification (NCBI taxonomy): domain Eukaryota; kingdom Viridiplantae; phylum Streptophyta; class Pinopsida; order Pinales; family Pinaceae; genus Picea; species Picea engelmannii. The sequence continues at coordinate 939,786 of ML777909.1, read as the reverse complement.
TTTATATTGGAGGATTGTATCTTCCTCTTGGAGGTTTATCCCTCCCTTTACATTTGGAAGCTGTAGCTACCTTTGGAAGTCACTACTTCCCTTGAACAAAAACTATTGATTATTTCTCATATATATTGTGCATGGTGTATTGTGGTGTATTGGTGTAACTCTTATACTATTGTTCATTGCTCATTGGATATAATTGAATGGTTTAAGTATAAGTTGGAAAAGGTTTTTAAATTGTACTTGATACTAATTCACCCCCCTCTCAGTATCAACAGTACAGAAGGTGCTCAAACTTTAAAAAGTTGAGGGCGGGCCGCAATCAATACCACGGTATTGTGAACGGGACATGTGGTGGATCCTGGTAAATTGTGGGGAAAAAATAAGTTTGGTTTCAAGACATTCTTGGTCACGCCTGCAATCACGTGTTTATGTGAGGTCATCGCCCAAGGTCACATTTAGGAAGGGGCCAAAGGAAAAGGAGCTAGCACCCGAACTCTAATAATTCGCAAGCGCAAAGGGGGAAAGTCGCGGGTATCATAAGACCTGCACCAGAAGCCGAAAGGGCCTATGTTTGATTAAAAGGTGAGACTATCAAGGTCTCAAAGAGTCGTTTGACTTAGATAATCGGATATCCTTGATCGGGAGGTCATGTAGCCTTATAGGGGAGTATGGTGGTTGCATTAGGTGGTATCAAATCTATCGAATTTGTTTGCAGACAAAAGACAAAGGAGAAAGGAGATAAATTGATATCATTAGTAGTATCAAGAGTTGATTCTGAAGGTGAGGCAGTGGAATCATGCCACCCAAAAGATGTAGAGCGAATCCAAAAATGGAAGAAGAAATGAGGAGACTCAAAATGATACTGGACGCCATGGAAACAACATAGAGGAGAGCACCAGACACTAGATATATCAGTGAAGTTGAAAGCAAAGAGATAGAGTTCGAAGAAGATGTAGCCAAGGATGTTGTAGAAGACCGCTTATTGAAAGTTGTTTCAAGAATAGGAGCCAGAGAAAAAATAGAGGTACCAATGAATGAAGGCAATTTAGAAGTTGAAGAATTGTTGGATTGGGTACGTGCTATGGAAAATTACTTCGATTACAAAGATATTGAAGAAGACAAGATGGTGAAGCATGCAGTGACAAGACTAAAGGTTCATGCATCACTATGGTGGGACGAACTGCAAGCCAATCGCAGATGCAAGGGAAAGAAAAAAAATTTAAAGATGGGATAGGATGGTAGCCAAGATAAAAGAAAAAATTATCCCAGAGAACTATCAAATCAATCTGTTCAGAAGATTGCAAAACTTGAGACAGAAAATCTTATCAGTGAAGGAATACACTGAGGAATTTTACAGACTGAACATCAGGACTGGAAAGAAAGTGAATGAAGATGAAAAAACAACCATGTATATCAATGGACTGAGATATGAAATACAAGAGGAGATCAACATGATGTTTGTTAGTAAATTTGAGGATGCTTATCAAGCAGCCTTGAAATCTGAAGACAAATCGGCTAGAAAACAAAGACAACAAAATAGAGGAGGAAATTCAAGCAGAGGTAAGGGAACCAGCAAAGAGAAGTTCCAGAAACCAAAGCATGAAGCTGGAAAATAGCATAGTCACCCTGAGAAAGGTGGAAGTTATAAGGAAGGGAAACATGGAGGAAGAATCTCTTTTCCTAGAGGAAGAGGAAGAGCCAGAGGAGGTGAAGTTAGACGTTATGCCTGTGGAAAGACAGGGCACATGTCTTGGGAATGCCCAGAGAGGAAGAAAGACACAAAAGGAGGCGAAGCTCACATTTCTGAAGCACAGAAACATGTGGAAGAAGAAGCAGCAGAAGGAGGAAAGAACCTCATGGTGAGGAAAGTTCTTCTTAAACCATAGAAGGAGGTAGAGGAACCAGTTCAGCGAACAAGTCTGTTCAGAACTTCTTGCAAGACGAAAGACAGAGTTTGCAAGGTGATCATAGATAGTGGGAGCATTGAAAATCTAGTATCCATAGAGATGGTGGAGAAACTGGAGCTGAAGACAACTGCACATCCAAACCCAGACAAGGTATCATGGTTGCAGAAAGGACATCAAGTAATGGTAAGTCAACAATGCCAAGTCGAATTTAAAATAGGACGTTATAGGGATGAAATATTATGTGATGTAATTCCTATGGATGTTTGTCGTATTTTATTAGGGAGGCCATGGAAGTTTGACAGAAAAGTTATTCATGATGGGAGGAAGAACACTTATACCCTATAAAATAATGGTAGGACACATATGTTGTTGTCAATAGAGGACAAAGAGCAAAAGAGGGAAGCTAGTTCAAGTATAATTATCATGAGTGGGAAGGAAATCAAGAAGGAGCAGGAGATGCAGTTTGCGATTGTGAGGAAGTCGAGAATTATCCTTACAAATAATTATGTGGAGTATTTACCTGAAGAAATCTAGGAAATGCTAGAAAACTTTGCTGAAATAGTAGTGGATGAGTTACCTCTCTCATTGCCACCCATTAGGATCATAAGCCATCATATTGACCTTATTCCAAGAGCTAGTTTACCAAAAAAATCCTCTTATAGTTTGACACCTAGAGAGAATGAGGAAGTCAAAAATCAAGTCAAGGAGTTGTTGGATAAAGTTTTAGTCATGGAAAGCCTAAGGCCATGCGCAGTACCAATTGTGTTGAGTCCAAAGAAGGATGGAGGATGGAGAATGTGTACAAATTCTAGAGCCATCAATAAAATCACCATTAGGTATAGATTTCCTTTACCCAGGATGAATGATTTGATGGATTGTTTGAGTGGAGCAAGCTATTTTTCCAAGATAGACTTGAACAGTGGATATCATCAAATAAGGATGAGAGAGGGAGATGAATGGAAGACAACATTCAAGACAAATGAAGGTTTGTTTGAATGGCCGGTCATGCCATTTGGGTTGACAAATGCACCAAGCACATTTATGATATTAATGAATGAAGTATTGAAAGACGTCATAGGCAAATTTGTCATAGTGTATCTGGATGACATACTAATATTCAGTAAGATGGAGGGAGAACACTTAAACCATTTAACATCAGTAATGAGAAGGTTGGAGCAAGAAAAATCGTTGATAAATCTGAAGAAAAGCTCTTTTATGAAGACAAAACTCATATACTTGGGTTTTGTGATCTCTTCAAATGAATTGAAGATGGATCCAAAAAAGGTGAGAGCAATCAAAGAATGGTTGTCTCTAGGAAGAATATTTGAAGTAAGAAGTTTTCATGGATTAGCAAGTTTTTATAGAAAGTTTATCAGAAATTTCAGTGGTATATGTATGCCCATGCTGGACACTGTGAAGAAGAAACACAAGTATTTTAAATGGACAGAGGAAGCTGAAAAAATTTTCAAAGTGTTGAAGGCGAAGATCACAGAACAACCAATTTTGGTCTTACCATATTTTGGAAAAACATTTCAAGTGAGATGTGATGCAAGTGGAGTAGCTATTGGAGCAGTCTTGAGTCAGGATAATAGGCCAGTTGCTTTTCAGTGAGAATTTGAATGACACCAAGAAGAAGTATTCCACATATGACAAAGAATTGTATGCGGTGATTCAAGCTTTGAAGAAGTGGAGGCACTATCTAATTCCTAAAGAATTTGTCTTGTACAACGATAATCAAGCTTTGCAGTTTATTACTAGGCAAGAAAAGTTGAATGAGAGACATGCTAAATGGGTATAATTTATGCATAATTTTACTTTTTTTATTAAACATATTGTTGGAACTTCTAACAAAGTTGTAGATGCTTTGAGAAGGAGGAGTTTAATTGTACAGGAATTCCAAGTGGAGACCTTAGGGTTTGAACACCTCAAGGAAATGTATCGAGAAGATCCAGATTTTAAGGAAGCTTATGAGGCATGTAAAAATCCTTTGTTGGGATACAGAATCCCATGGATAGATTATTTGATCCAAGATGGATTATTATTCAAAGGGAGCCAACTATTCATACCAATATTCTCAATGAGAGATAACCTGATAGTTCAGGTTTCTGTGGTGTGAGTTTTGTTTATTAGAATTCGGAAGAATCACAATGTTATGGGTTTTTCTAATAAACAAAACTCACACCACAAAAACCTAAACTATCAGAGAGATGACCTACTAAAAGAGAAACATAGTGGAGGTTTAGATGGACATTTTGGTCATGATAATACATATGCACAACTGAGAAATTCATACTATTGGTCGAGCATGAGGGAAAAGGTGAAAAGGTTTGTGAACAAATGTAGAATTTACCAGTATGCAAAAGGAATATAGAAGAACACTGGTTTGTATCATCCATTAACAATTCCAGAAAGGCCATGGGATGCAATCAGTATGGGTTTTGTATTGGGATTGCCTAGGACCCAGAAAGGGAGCGATTCCATATTTGTTGTGGTGGACATATTTTCAAAAATGGCACATTTTATACCATGCCAGAAGACAAACGATGCTACACATATACGCAATTTGTTTTTCAGAGAAGTGGTGAGACTACATGGATTGCCTAGGAGCATAGTCTCATACAGAGATACAAAATTTGTAGGACACTTTTGGATAACTTTATGGAAGAGGTTGAGGACAAACTTGTCCTTTAGTTCAGCATATAACCCTCAGACAGATGGAAATACTGAAGTAGTGAAAAAGATTCTGGGAAACTTGTTAAGAATTTTAGTCACTAAGAAAGGTCGTCAATGGGATCAGATTTTGGCACAAGCAGAATTTTCATTTAACAATTCAATGAACAGGAGCACTGGAAAAAGTCCATTTGAAATTGTGTATGGTATATAGCCAAGAGGGATTACAAAATTGAGAGATCTAAATCAAGATGAATTTAGAAGTGTTGGTGTAGAATATTTTGCAACAGAGATGCAGAAACTCCATGACAGAGTCAGAGAACAGCTACAGGACAGCAGCCTGAAATATAAAAACGAAGTTGATGAGAAGAGGAGAGAAGTTCAATTCAAAGTAGGAGATGAAGTTTTAGCTCATTTGATAAAAGAAAGGTTTCCAAGGGGAACATATAACAAGTTGAAGATGAAGAATATAGGACCATGCAGGATTCTCAGAAAATTCCATCCAATGGTTATGAGATTGGGTTGCCAGACAATGTTGGGATATCACCAATATTCAATGTTACAGACCTATATCCTTACAGGAGAGATGATGTAGGAGAATCAGATGATCAAAAATAATTTCAGTGGGATGAACAATTGCCCACAGCAGAAAAACCTCAGATGGAGAAAATCATTGAACAAAGAGTTGGAAAGAAGACCAGAAGGAAGACATATCTTGAATACTTAGTGAAGTGGAAAGATCATCCAGTGGAAGATTCAAGTTGGGTCACAGAACCTGATATTTTGAAGCATGGAAAAACAGTGTAGGATCTCATGGATAGAATTCCATGAATATTTTAGCCAGAGGAGTATGATGCATGAGCATCGCCTTCAAAGTCAAATACGCAAGTGTGGAGGCAGGGATATGACATCTCAGCATGGCATAATTTCAAATCAACATTTCACTCAAGAACAGAATGAGTTGTTGAGATATTTTGGAAACAACGTTTTTTAAATATTTCTTGTTTATAAAAGTCTTATACGACTGTAAGGAGTTGCAGATATAGAGTGTCATATCTTATCTAGTAACCTCTAGTTATTGTAATAGGAGAAGGTAGGTAACCACTAGGACCTAATAGGATAGGTTGCAGACAAGACGGGGAGAGCTCGTGGAGCCACTCCTTAGATAGTTTGTTTTTGTATTGTAAGAGATAAGAGATAGAGATAGGGAGATATAAATCAATAGAGGGAGGATAGAGTAGCAAAATAGAAGAAAGGCGCAGTGAAGAACTGTAATACTATGTAACTTTATTTCATGAATGAATAGAGAAGACAGAATTGTCCCAATTCTTTGAACTGTGTTCATTTTGATGCGTGATTGAATGAATGTTATACTTTGTGTGTAGTTTAATTCATTTCGTTCATGTATGATTGTTCAATACTTGATCATATGAATTTGTGACAAAAATGGATAAGTTTCAATTGTCTCTCTTATGAAACTCGTATTCAAGGTGTTCATCTCATACGCAAGGAGTGTGTCAACAGAGTCTCAGATTGACTCATAGGAGTTCAAAAGGAACAATGGTAACTTATATCAGGTGCAAGGAGTGCACAGCATCAAGGAACAACTAAGTGTTGAAGAACCAGAACAGAGAAGTGCAAGGAGTGTGGGAAGAGTTTATTTTGAAGAAACCCTTCAATCTAAGTTTGTCGAAATCCCAGGAACGCAAGGAGTGTGTGGGAGATCAAAATCCTCAAAAGAAACTAGGCTCAGAAGGGATAGTGATTTTCATAAGTGCAGAAGAGATCCAAGAGATGAACTCGTAGGTGGAGAAAAGGTCGAAGCCTTTGAACGCTTAGAAAATATTCTAAGTCAGAAGAAATCAGAAGCTCAGGAGGAGGAGCGTCAGCCGCAGTTAGATCATAATGCAGAGGTTCAACAGTCATCTTATAAAAGGAAAGGTGCATGATCCTTAACGCTTCTCGTATGCAGGAGAGTGGAATTTCCAAAGTCCTGAAGTGATTGGGGACTGTCCATCATCTAGAAGGACACGTGGTGGAAATCCATCGGTTTCAGGTGAAGGCACTTCGGGAGGAACAAGTGCACAGATGTTTGAAACTTTCGAAGCCCGAAGAGCCAAATAACCGAAGGGAATCTAGACCGTTGGATCCAGAAGGACACACATCGACAGGTCGACAGATACAGGGGAAGTCGAAGGTGAAATGTTGAAACACCTAAACCCCGAATAGCTGAAGTAGCCAAGAGTCGTCGATCTACGGGAGGACATTTGTCATCAGATCATGGATTCTGGGTAGAATGCTCCAAGAGAAGTAGAGCATGGAGAAGTTAAGACTTCCAAAGGCCGAAGTCTTAAATACGACAAGGGTCATTGATTCAAGGAGGAAACGCGTCAACAGATCACGTACATCAGATAGAAGTACTTCAGGAAGAAGTGAGAGTAAAGGTTTGAACTCTCTGAACCCCGAAGACCCAAAGGGAAGCACAGTCATCCATTTTACAAGGGCAGACATCAGGAGATATTCCATTTCGAGAGATAGTCATTTCAGAGGAAGCGGTAGTTGAGAATTGAGTTCTCTGAAGCCGGAAGATCCGAAGGAATCACAACCGTCGACCTGTGGGAGACATTCGTCAATAGATCATGATCTATGGGTGAAAGCATTGTGGAGAAAGTGAAGTTTGAGAATTGAAAACTCCTAAGCCTGGATTGGTGAATAAATCGAAGTCGTTGATTTGAAAGGGACAGATATGAGCCATTGGTCTAGAAGCAACACCAAGGTCATGAGATCAACGGTCACGTCGCATTGCAGGGACAAAAGGTGCTCAAACTTTAAAAATTTGAGGGCGGGACACAATCGAGACCACGGTATTGTGAAAGGGACACATGGTGTCTTATGGTAAATTGTGGAGCAAAAAGAAGTTTGGTTTCAAAACATTATTGGTCTTGCCCACAATCACGTGTTTACGTGAGGTCATCGCCCAAGGTCACATTTAGGAAGGGACCAAAGGAAAAGGATCTAGCACCCTAACTCTAAGAATTCGTAAGCGCGAAGGGGGGAAGTCGCAGGTATCATAAGACCTGCACCAGAAGCTGAAAGGGCATGTGTTTGATTAAAAGGTGAGACTATAAAGGTCTCTAAGATTCATTTGACTCAGAGAATCGGAGATCCTTGACCAAGAGGTCATGTAGCCTTACAGGGGAGTAGAGGGGTTGCATCAGTGGTTCTCTAATATATCTCCATTGATGATTAGACTGCATATATTTTGACGAAGCTTTTGTCCAAGATAAAGTTTTCATACTTGAGGGACAAGTTGGGGCTCATGGAGATTGCTCCCTTGGTTGAAAGGGAGGAGATCACTTCCTCGATTGGGAGGGAGAAATGATATGTGGCATCATATATTGTTAGTGAGTTGCAGATCTGTATCATGCTAGTACATTTTATACATGGTCATACAACTTAGAGATGATGCTTGCATCATGCTAGATATGATCATGCTAGTACATCTCATATATGATATAAACGGTTGGAGTTGTTGATACAGTGGCTTGAGGAGCATCGTTCTAGTACAGCTCAGAGGTGGACATACAGCTTAGATATGATGTATTGACATCATGCTAGTTATGTTCATGCTAGTACATCTTAGAGACAATGTTGGTGAGCTACATCATGCTAGATATGGTCATGCGAGTACAACTTAGATATGACATACAGATTAGATATGATGTATTGACATCGTGCTAGATATGCCATGCTAGTATGGCTTAGAGATGACCATACAACTTAGAGATGATGCATAGGGTCTCATGTGACATGTCATGCTAGATATGATCATGTGAGTATAAATTAGATGTGGAATATAGCTTAGATATGATGCATTGGTATCATGTTAGACATGTCATGCTAGTATGGCTTAGAGATGATCATATATATTAGAGATGACACAATGAGGCATTGATCTACATCATGTGAGTACAGCTTAGATATGATGCATTGGCATCATGATAGATATGTCATGCTAGTATGGCTTAGAGATTATGTAGATGATACTCCAGATCATGCCAGCACATCTTAGATATGATGCATTTGCATCATGCTAGTACAACTTAGAGGTGACGAAGATAATGACTTTGTTGATGCAGGATGATATCAGATGATATAATTTGATTTTTGTGGAGACAGTATGTCTCTGGACGATAGTTCTATGCTACTATGGTGGATGTGCTCCACTGGTAGTGATTTTATTTCACTGGTTAGTAGTTGTGTGTTACTAGGAATGGTTTTGTACCATTGGATAGTAGTTGTGTACTACTATGGATCAACACTATTGTGATCTATTGGATGGAATTGTAGTAACTATGTACTACTACTGGATTTTCATGGAGATTACTAGTAGTGTTGAAATTGTTTCCTATGATGGTGTGACAACCAGTAGTGTTGGAGGTGATTTCCAGCTAGATGGATAGTGATATGATGTAGAGGCATTGATCTACATCATGCAAGTACAGCTTAGAGATGGTGCATTGACACCATTCTAGTATGGCTTAGAGATGATTTATATGGTACTCCACATCATCATAGATATGATCATGCTAGTACATATTAGATATGATGCAAAGAATCATGCTAGTACAACTTAAATATGATCATACAGCTTAGAGATGATGCAGTGGAGAGGATGGTTCTTGGATCCATTGATAACATTCAACATATGTTTGGATAGTCATTCTTCTAGGATGTATTTCTAGATTAGAAGAATGGTTCTTGTATCACTATGTTGAGTGGGTGACTCATGCAAGACACTCTACTAAGTGTATTGAGTTCATCACATGACTTATTCAGCATCATACTCGATTACTCAAATGGAGTATGGCCTCAAGAGATGATGCAAACAATGATGTGTGTTGATGCCAAGATGTTATCAGACGATACTGATAGTGATGATGATGCTCGTGACTTGATATGTGTGATCATGAGATAGCTTGTGTGGTTATGATCATTCTACTGGTAGAATGGTCTGTGTGTTCTCAAGACCATTACCGTTAATACCTCCCTATCTAGGAGGGAGTGTTGATGTTACAGTAGTTGTGGGAGGTATTAATCTCCACGTGTAACCTTTGACTAGAATGGAATATTCCAGAAGAAAGGGAAACCCTAAACAGATGTGTCAAATCTCTAGAAGACAAGTCAACCTAGCAGAATAAATAATATTAGAATATTATCTTCCAAGAATACAAGTTGGCTCCAAAGGAAAAAGATAAACAAAAAATATAATTACCAAAAAATCAAGTCATCCCAGCCAGAAAAGTCATTGAACACATTAATATAAATAGAGGATGTTTTATCTCATTTGTACACCCAGTCAGAGTGCAAGTCTTGTGGAGAGTTGCAGTTGCAGCTGCAGCTACAACTGCAAGGAGGAATAAGGGTGTATGGTCATATCTTGGTCTTGGTCTCTCTCTAGCGCTATCAAGTGATATTCTTGTTGATTCTCTTGGTGATATTCTTAGTGATTCTATTGGTGATATTCTTGGTGACACTCTTGGTGATATTCTCGGTGATGTACTAGCTAAGTATGGCACAAGTTTGAGAGAGTAGTGCAACTGCAGCTGCCGAAATTGTGTATGGTACTTGTTTTTTGGATATGGATACTCTCTCCTGTGTGCTACCCTTGGAGAAGGAGCGCTCTACTTATATTGAGTTGTTGTTGGAGTTAGCAGCTAGGGTTTATTTGTTGGTTCTAGTATGGCTTTCCAGAATAATTCTGTCAAAGGTTAAAGGTGCTTAGGGGTGGTTGCGTGCCTATGTTTGGGTGAAAATATTGTGATATTTTCTATGGTAAAATGAGCACATCAATTATTTTAATAGTTGGATGGTTTTTTCTTCATTCCTTATTTATCTCTTGATGAGTTAAGGATTGAAAGGGATTTTGAAATGATTAGGGTTCCTTACCCCTCCTTCTTGATGGACTTTAATGGAATTACCATTCTCTAGTTCAAATGTAGACATATTATTTTTCAAATTTATGATCAGTCTAGACATATCATCCATTCGAGCTTCATGGGAATCTTTGACTGGATCTGAAGTACCACAGTCTTCTCTAGCCTTTTTTCTTTCCATATGATTTGGTTTTTGCTTCATTTTTCCTAATGCAATCATATTCCCTTCAATGTCTATTGCATTGTTCTGCATTAGTAGTAGATTTGGAGCCTTTATTTCCCTTAATACCATGGAAAATCCTGCATCAAAATCCCCATCATATGTATCAATTTCAAAATCCATTTTACCCATATTTCTCCAAATGGGAATCTAACTTGATTTTTTTTCCATATATGCAATGTGCACAAAAATCGGCTTCCAAATTACAATCAGGAAAACCTTTAACAATACCTTTTTTGTGCATATCTCGAAGTCCGTTTTCACCAATATGTTCCATCCTTGTGTGCCATAACATGGTCATGTTGACTTAACAAACAATATTCAAGTCGGTTTGTATCAAATCGGCCTGATTTGAGTTGAGTTTGAGTCGACTTTAGGAACAACAATGTTGTTGCATCCAATCAAGTTGACATTCCCTAACAACTTGTGTAAGGTTCTAATCCAAACTCCTTTCACTAATATATTCATTCCCCTAACCATTTTTCATGTATCCTTCTTAAATAAAGTGTGCACACTTGTATGACTCATTTTTCTAGCAGATATCATATTTATTTCCAAACCCAGAATATGTAGCATGCCTAGAAGGGTTTTTCTCCTCCCATCTTGCAATATCAGTTAAACTCTTCCTCATTCAAAAAACTTGGTTGCCATGTCATCCACCAAGAATACATCTTCCTCTTCATATCTCTCATATTCACATAACCATTCTCTACGAGGTGGCATATAGAAGGATGCACCTAATTCAATCAACCAAACATCATGATCTGACTATGTATTGATCAATGTCATATACGTATCGCCTCCTTTATCTAAAGTAGTATTTATCTCTTTCGAATGCTTCTCATTGAATCCTAGACTAATATCAGTTTCCTTTGACTTGCAGTCTCTCTTGTAATGCCTATATTTACTACATTTCCATCATATTCTCATCAACTAAACCAAGGATTTATATCTACCCTTCAACTTAGACTTTATATTGGAGAATTTTCCTTTATCTCTGTCGACCGATCGACCTCTCACCATCAAGGCATATTTTGTTCATAATTCCATATTCTTCCATCTTATTTCTTCTGACATAAGATATGAAACCACGTATTCAATATTTAATGTGGTCAAGCTAATCCCTATAGCCAAAACTAAGTTATCATGGGAGTTTGGCAAAGAAAACAACAGGATAATAGATTTTTCCTCCTTAATGATTCTAATATCCACAAACAATAACTAGCTTATTACAGTATTGAATGCATTTAGGTGCTCTATCAGTAATCTCCCATCACTCATCCTCAAAAGATACAATTTATTCCAAAGGAACATATTTTTTACCATGGATTTCAACTAGCTTCCCATCTTATCCCACACTTTATTTGCAGAGTCTTCACCTCAGCCATTCAACAATACTAATTTGCAAGACAAAGTCAAATCGTACTTCTTTCCCTCCTTTCGGGTTTCCTCCATTCTTCCTTCGACATAACTATTGGAATGGTTCCAAGGCTCACAGTTTCCCATTGTTCTTTATCTACAAGGAGATCTTCCATTAAGCTTCCAAATTTCAAAATTATAGCCATTGAATTTTTTGATCTCTGCCCTTGAATTGTTTTCCATTCTTTCAATCACAACTTCAAAATATCATTGACTTATGACTCCCATTGAACCTCAATTTAGCTCAGATCCAAGATATACTTAACCTTGATTTGATACCACTTGTATGAAATCATATCTAATACAAAATTCATAGAAAATGGATCCTCACACTAAACCAACTCTGAAAGACAATACATATTTAAGTGAGAAATAAAATGACAAACACACAGTACATAGAGATTTTACCTTGGAAACGCGTAATCGAGAAAATCAACATTCCTTGAGAATATTGCTCTCTTTCTTTCTTATTCATTCATTTAATAAATATTTACTTGAATAATCTTGGTCTACACCTAAGACACAATCATCATCCTACTCTCTTGTTTTATACAAGAACAACCATGTAGCCAATTTAGCTTGCATCTACATGGCCTTCACGATTCTTCTAAAGATTCATTGAATATAAACTTATTACAATTACAATGTGCCGTATTTATAGGATTTATAGCATGAAAAACCCTAAAACATGGCACCCAAAAAAAGTTACAAATCCATGCAGATGATTGGTTGCAATCCCACAAATCTTAGGATTCTATTACAATCAGCTACCAGCCGACTACCCAGACGATCTTTAGTCAGATACCTCTCGACCTCATGTTGATTTAAATTTCTACGTTCCTAGTCGATCACTTCGACCTTCAACTTGACCATCGACTCAAATTAACTCATCGGTCGATTCCTCACCCAATTGATCCACCTCAACTAGACAGTCAAATAATTGTTCTTTCACTACAAAGAATATAACAACCAAACACCTAGCTCTTCTTATTAGATTTAAGGAAATGGATTTGATCCATTTCTGCCACTTGTCTAAAATACTATAATACAAAAAATATAGGATTGAGAAGTTTGGGTAACTTGTAGGGATTCAATTTGATCCTATACATTCTTAGTACTGTAAAATATTCCCCTAAGAACCAGTCATATTTTCTAGGATGAACTCCCAACTATAAGTATGGTTGGATATTATCAGGTATCCTTTGATGCTCTCTACTCATGATGACTAAGAAGGTTGTGAACATGAACTGATGTATGTGCTTGAATAGGGAAGACTTCATCTCACCCTTTTTAGCTCGTGGTGGTCATAGAGACACCTAGTGGGATTATCATACTTGAATTTTCACAACTTCGGTTGGGAAAGGGAGTGACTCTGATAGAATATGAGTATGTGGACCAGGTAGGATGGGTAGAAAAATACTTTTTCAATTTGTAAATTGGCCAACTTCTATCTTATATTAATAGTTAAGGTCTCTGCATATCTAAATGTGGGGGTTGATTAATCATGGAATAGGTCAAGTATGGCTATTATGCTCTCTCCCACTATGGAGTTTCCATCCCTCCTTGGGATATAGATAAACATAGATATATATTCCTAGGTCCACTTAGGAAATTTAATGGTCCTAAATGGGGTAGGGGGGGTTTCATTAATGCCTTGGTTGTATGAAATATTCTTAAATAGAATGGCATTTTTCTCATCGGGAATGCTTAGATATCTCATCGGGAATGCTTAGGTATTTCCTAGTGAGGTTCCTAACATGGTGGAAATAGTATCAATAGAAATCATGAAGATTTATGTATGGCCATATATTGACATAATTACTAATATGGAGGGATTGTAATGTTTTCCATAGAGGTCGATGATCTCAGAGAAAGTATATATCTCAAGGGAAAATAAAAAGAGATAAAAACCTCTAGAAATTTACTTTCTCAATGAAATATAATTTCTTACAAAAACAAACATGTAATGGGATTTGAAATTAACTCACCTACTTTTCTAGTGATCAATTTGTTTCCAAAAGTGGTAGCTTGAAGGTGGTAGACTACAAATGAGCTTCAACAATGGTGATAGGTGGTCTCTAGCTTTTGAAATTTGCTAGGGATCTATTCTCATAAGCTTGCATCTGAAAAATGAAAGGGGAGAAGAGATCTTTAACCTTTTAATGGATCAAACACTATGAAGTAATATCAATATTCATGTTCCATAAACGAAAAAATTGTACTTGCATAGGTGTTTTCTGGTGGTTATGGCATAGTGCATGGCCAATTCATATTAACATAATAGATTTTGGGGCCCAATGGAATCTCATGATGTGGAGTTCTTAGATCATCCTCATGAATTTTTTTCCTATTTTTCATCCCTACTACATTTATCACTGATGGAGGGATACCCTAGTATTTCTTGCAGGCCATGCATCTAAGATATCGATTAGATATAAGTCATTCATGACATTTCTTCCCCTTTCAAGGTTCCAATTGACTTACCTCTTGTGGCAATATCTGAATTGTTGACCCTTTCTAGTGGATCCAAGATCAGTTGTTCATGACATTTCTATCATTTTAAAGTCTCAATGGGATCGTTCTCTATGATATAATTGTATCCATAGGTTTGAGGGAGAAGGTGAGATTTGGACTATATGTGATATCCTTTTCTTTGTTGAACCCCGACTGGAACCCACTCCCATGATGCAATATATTATATGGATTGTTGATCATGCCTTGTAGGAACAATATCCACCATTCATGCAAAGGAGAACCTTCAATGGTCTCAACTAGCCTTCCCCATGGTGAGTGTGAGCCTTTGATCTTATTAAGAAGAGTGATTCCTAGTCATCCATGATGGCCTGACACTTTTGCACCCCGATAGAAACCACCTCCCATGATGGAATGTGGATTGTATATCTCATTGGGTAGATATAATATGGACCATTCATATTTTTTGGAAAATTTTCACCCCCTAATGATCCTAATCCCCACAATACAATATTGACCGTTGATCTAACCTTAGCAAGGTGGATCATGTTTGTTCACATAAATTTCCACCTTTTCTTCTTCCAAATGGGCCCTCTCCTACATTGACATAATGGCCATAGATTTTATCTTAATAGACACTCGATCCATCATTCACAACACTTAGTATCATTTTATCCCCACAATGAGCTTACCCATGTGATGCCCTGCTAGTTTTGGGTATGGTTTTAGAGGAAGAAACTTTAGTCGTCAATCTAACTAAGGAGTTTAATGAAAAAATAATATGTTGTCCAATATCCTTGTACTTGAGGAGGAAGGGATCACAAAAATGTATTAAGAATTTTCCCCATGGAATTGATTCTAGAAAATGAGATTAATATATTCTCAAGTCTTTGAGGATAATTTAGAAATTTTGGGGTAGAGGTCCCCATAGCTGACAGCATCATCTCCTCCTATGGGATGGATCCTCCCCATGAGATGCTAAGAACCAAATGGATCCTTCTTCATCGAACTTAGGGAGATTGGTTTGAGTCTAACACTTAGTTCCAATCACTTTCTTTAAGCATGAGACATGGAAAAAAATATGGTTATTAGAATGATTGGGAAGAGCTAACCGGTAGGCCATGGGCCCCACTTGATTCAGAATTGAATAAGAACCATAGAACTTGGGGGATATTTTCTGACAATGTTCATATTTGAGTGAATTTTTCTTATAATGTTGCATATGAAGAAACACATAGTCCCCTTCATCAAATTGATGTTTTGAACGACCCTGGTATGCTTGTTGTTTCATGTGATTCTGAGCCATGACCAAATTTTCTTTGAGAATATGGAGAATGGTGATTCATATTGTAAGAGTGTTTTCAACCTCCTCAACCTTGGAGACAACTAGCATATATGAGAGAACCTATAGTGGATTTCTCCCATAGACAGCTTCAAAGTGAGTCATACAAGTGGTAGTATGGTAAGAGGTTTTGTACCACCATTGAGATAGGGGTAACTGCATATCCCACTGAGTTTTTTGGTTAGACAAAAACAACTCAAATATGTTTTGGAACACTTTTTGATAGCTTCTGTTTGTCATCATTTTGAGGATGATAGACAGTGTTGAGATGCAATTGGGTGCCTTGGAGGTTGAACAATTCTTGCCAAAATTTGCTCGTGAAATTTGGATCACAATCGAAGACATTAGAATGAGGCATGCCATGGAGTTTGAAGATATTATCCATAAAAATTTGAGTCATTGTGTATTTTGTGAATGGGTGTTGAAGAGCACATAAATGAGCATACTTGGAGATACAATCTACTACAACCATGATGACTTACTTATTGCTCATTTCAGGTAGGCCCACAATGAAGTCCATAGAAATATATGTCCAAATAGTAGGTGGAATTGGGAGTAGTTGGAGTGTGCCTAGATATTTGATGGTTTCTCCCTTATTGTGTTGACAGGTATCATATTCAACCACAAAAGTGTGTATTCCCTATTTCATACCTTCCTGGAAAAAAAGAACGTTTGAACCATTCATAGGTTTTGGTAAAACCTAAATGCTCAACTATGGGAGAATAATGGAGCTCAGAGAACATAGTGGATTTAAGGTTTGGTTTCTTTCTTAAATACATGTAACCTTTATAGTGAAGCTCATCATTGTGCCAAGAGTACCTTGGATAAGCTTGAGGATCATGTTGCAATTTTTTCATCAGGATAAAAAATTTGGGATCTTGCAACCATTCATGGTGAACTACTTGAATCCAATCAACCACAATGAAAGAGAGGGAAAAGAGGGACCATTCGTCTTCATATTTCCTTGAAAGAGCATCAACAACCACATTTTCTTTTCCCTTCTTTTAAATGATCTCATAATCATATCTAAACATGTTGGTCACTCAATTGTTTTTCTCTGGGGAGGATATTCTTTGTTTCAAAAAATACTTGAGGCTACAATGATCAATTTTAATTTGGAAGTGTTTCCTTAATAGATAAGGACACCAGAGATCCACTGCATGTAGAATAGACAACATTTCCTTTTCATATATTCATTGTCCTAATTTCACTCTGAAAGTTGTTTTCTAGTGAAAGCCAAAGGTTGGCCATCTTGCATGAGGACTACCCCAATTCCTTTCCCCAATGCATTGCATTCCAAGACAAAATTATTGGTGAAGCATGGTAGTGCAAGGACAGGAGTCATGCACATAGACTTTTTCAAGGTGTGAAAATATTGATCAGCTTCAGGAGTCCAACTGAATGCATTCTTTTTAAGGAGATAAATTAGACGAGTGGAAATTTTTCCATAATTCTGAATAAACTTGTGATAATATCTTGTTAAACCCAAGAAACCACGCAAGATTTTAATATTTTTAGGGAAAGGTCAATCCTTCATAGATTAAATTTTCTTAGGATCCATCGTACACCATCCTTGCCAACAATATGACCCAAGTACTCAACTTCGGAGGCTCCAAAAGCACATTTATATTATTTGAGAAAATTTTGGTGCTTAGATAGTAGATGGAGAACTTAATCCACAGAGGTGAGATGGGCTTGCCAAGTTTTACTATAGATGAGAATACCATCAAATAAAACTAAGACAAAATGACAGAGAAAAGGAAGTAAGACATTATTCATGAGACTTTGAAAAGTGGAGGGGGAATTACATGGGCCAAAGGGCATGACCAAGAACTCGTAGTGACCCTCATGAGTTCTAAATGCACTCTTAGGAATGTATTGTTTCTTCATATGTATCTAGTGGTAGCCAGAACGAAGATCAAGTTTGGTAAATTACTGAGCACCAGTCCAATTCATCCAAAAGGTCATCAATGACAGGAATGGAAAATTTGTTCTTAATTGTGCATTTTTTTAGGGAACAAAAATATGGAAACATGCACCAAGTGTCTTCTTTCTTGAGTACCATGACTACTGGAGAAGAATAGGGGCTAGTACTCAGATGGATAACACTCGCTTTTAGTAATTTTTGAACAATTTTCTAAATTTCATTTTTCTGGGCAAAGGGGTGATGGTAAGGGAGAACATTGGGAGGAAGACTACCTGGGACTAAAGGAATGGAATGATCATGAATTCCAAGGGAAAGGGGAATTCCATGGAGGGTGTTAAAAATATTTTGGTGTCGAGAGAGTAGAGAGTATAGATTGGAGGTCAGGATGTACAAAGGATGTATCAACAACTTGAATAGAATAGAGTTGGTAAATAATGCCAGAATGACCTTTTTGAGAATATTTTCCATTCGGTGGGAGATGATGATCTCAAGTTAGCCTAATGTGATGCGTTGGAACTTATATTGTTTCCCCTCCTATTGGAACTGCAAGGTGAGGTCCTTAAAATCCATGGTAATGGGGCCGAGAGTGTGTGACCATCGATCACCAAGCAAAATGTTGCAACCACCCATGTATATATCAAACATATGAGATTTCAAGTGGTACTAACCAATTTGTAGGCACACATTTTCATGACTCCCCCCACATTTCATGGAACCTCCAATGGAAATCAAGATCTGAAAATTGTTGATTACACGGATAGAGAAATTGATTTCTTGGGAAATGAAGCAATGAATAAAATTATGGGTGGTGCCAATGTCAACTAGGATGATGACTTTCCTATGCTTAATTTATCTAATTAAATTAAGGGTTTGGGGAGAAAAGAAATAATGAGGGAATTCAAAGAAATCAACAGTTCAGCTTCTGGAGAGTCAGAGGGTGGAGTAGGATCATCTACTTGGGGTATCACTTCAATAATGGAAAAATCAGCATCCTCATCGAAAACATCCCTAGAAATAGCCATAAAAATATTTTTTTCTTTGCACTTATGCCCCGGAAAATATTTATCATCACAATTGTAGAAAAAACCCTCGAGTTGGTGTTCGTCCATTTATGCCCAAGTTAATTTATGTATCTTGAGAGGAGTGGCGTGAGGGGAAGGATTGGTGGGTCAAGGGTGAGGAATAAAAGAGGGCTTATTGTTCTGTGAAGAGCCAATCATTTTTGCTTCCTTAGCAAGTTTAGTAGATTCCAACCAATTATGGGGGTGGACCATTAGGACCTAGACTTGGATTTCATCATTTAGGCCATTGATAAAGCATTCCCTAAAGAAGGCATTTGACATGCCCTTTTTTTTTCTGAAATCCAAGTGCTCAAAGGAGAATATAAAGTCTTCCATTTTGCCAGATTGTTTCAACTTCATAAAATGGCCCAAATGGTGTGTATCAGTGTCAAAGAATTCATAAATCTCGACCACAAATTATGTCCAAGCAACATAAACGTTTTTTACCTCATTTTGAAAAGTTGTGCTACTGGTAGCACCCCTTTCCTTTTTAGGTTGTTTTTTGATATTTTAAATCTTCTTATTCATAATGTATCCACATTATTTTTTATGATGGTTAAAATTTAGACCCGTCATGTTAACAACAGATGTCATTGTGATGTCATTGTGGACAAAGACTTTAAAATTTACCCTCAAATCAAAAACTGATGTTACCAGTAACACTGTTATTTTTTTGGAGTCGAAACCATAACTTAATTGAAAATTTTCCCTCGACAATTGGTACCGTTGTCGATAAACAACTCAAAACCAACTCCCAAATCATTGCTTAGATTTTTATTTTTTATTTTTTTAAATTTACATTAAAAAAATTAATAAATTGGACAAAAAAAAACTTCGCAAGTTAGAT
>ML777909.1:871076-906340 GCA_009831015.1 Picea engelmannii | reverse complement strand
GCTCAAGAAGAAATTAGCCAATTCATTTGCGATGAAGGATTTGGGTGCTGCAAAGAAAATCCTTGGTATGAGAATAACAAGAGACAGGAAAAATCGCAAACTGACATTGTCTCAGGGTGAGTACATAGAGAAGGTGCTGGAGAAGTTTAGAATGCAGAATGAAAAACCAGTTAGTACACCTTTGGCCAGCCATTTCAAATTAACTAAGGAAATGTGTCCCAAGACACGGGAGGAGATAGAATACATGTCCAAGGTCCCATACTCATCAGTAGTTGGCAGCTTGATGTATGCAATGGTTTGCACAAGACCAGATATTGCACATGCAGTGGGAGTTGTGAGAAGGTATATGAACAATCCAGGTAAAGAACATTGGGAGGCAGTAAAGTGGATTCTCAGGTATTTGATAGGTACCACTACACATGCATTGTGTTTTGGAGGTTCAGACACTTTTCTACAGGGATATGTTGATTCAGATATGGCAGGAGATAAAGGCAGCAAGAGGAGCACCACAAGGTATGTTTTTACTATAGGTGGAATAGCAATAAGTTGGATTTCGAAACTACAAAAGGTTGTTGCACTTTCAACAATAGAGGCAGAGTATGTTGTTTCTACAGAGGCTAGTAAAGAGATGATTTGGTTACAAAGGTTTATGGGGGAATTGGGAAATAAGCAGGAGAACAGCAGGTTGTACTGTGACAGTCAGAGTGCCATTCACCTTACAAAGAACTCAGCCTTCCATTCGAAGACTAAGAATATACAGTTGATGTACCACTTCATACGATCCGCCTTGGAAGATGGACAATTGAAGCCAGAAAAGATACACACTAGCCAGAATCCTGCAGACATGTTAACAAAGGGAGTAACCAGGGAGAAATTGAGTTCTTGCTCAGTTTCAGTTGGTATTCAAGAATGAAGATGAAGATGAGAAATTTTCCAGGTCCAAGAAGGTTCAGAGTCCAGCATATACAACAGCGGTGGAGTTGTTGAGATCAGTCTCCAAGTGGGAGATTGTTGGTTGTGGAGCCTAATTATCTTCCTGATTTAGAGGTCTTTTAATTTCAGCCGTGTTTATATCCCATGAAGTATTTACACCCCAGAAGAATGTACACTCTTCCACGCAGGGGAGTGCAGAGGGGGGGTACCCCCTCTGCTGGGTCCGGGGGGGCTATCCCCCCGGCTGGGGGGTCTGGGGGAAAGCGGGCCCCCAGCGGGGGTTTGGGGGTAGCGTCCCCCGATGGGGGTTCAGGGGCGAAGCCCCCAAAGAAAAAATTGCCTTGTAAAAGTATATTGTAATTTCATTGTAAATCTGGACCGTTCATTATAAGGTCACATATCTAACGATAGAGATTATGTTAGGGTTTTTTTCCCTAGAAGGCAACCCTCTTTTATGAGGGAAATGTATTGCGGCTATGTAGGTTGGCAAGTATTGTATTCTGAGAGAGGAGACTGTGAGAGAAAGAAGAGGAAGTTACATCGGGTTTTGCTATAGGTTGTATCCCTTCATTTTGTTGGATAATAATAAAGAAAGGACCTGGCAATTTCTCTAGTGGACGTAGCCCACACTGGGTGAACCATGTAAATATGTGTCTCTCTTGTATTGTGTATCTTCTGTGTTTTATTTCCACATTTGTTTTATTTTATTTCTCCGCGGTCCTGTTTTTCTAACACCTATGTCATGGGCACCATGTTGATTCCCATTCATCAACAAAGTCTTCTCATCCTCCTTCTCCCACCCCTGGTGAAAGTACAGTTACTAGTAACTGGAAGCCTAAACGAAGTAGAAAGAGGAAGAATAGGAAGAAGAAATCACCAACCTCTGCGAGTCATTTTGGAGAGAGGTCCTCAACATCCACAATTCATGTTGAAGACCAACACCCATCCTCTGCAAGTCATGTTGGGGGAAAGCACCCAGCCTCTGCCAGTCATGCTGGGGGAAAGAGTCCAGTCACTGCTAGTCATACTGGTAATAGGTCTGTAGCCTCTGCAAGTCATGTTATCAACCCATCACTAACCTCTGCAAGTCATGTTGGAGATGTACAACCAACCAATGCTAGTCATGCTGGGGGCATTAATTCTATTGAGAAACCTAGACGGATAGGACGTAAGCCTAAGTTCCCTTGTAAGCTTTGCAAGGGAGATCACCTTACTCATTTGTGCCCTGGCATTCTAGAGGTACAAAGATTGTGGTCCCTGTCTGCAAGCTCTTCTGATTCTAAGTCTTTTGAGGTTTCCTTCCAGTCGATTCAACCATTGGTTGAGAAAGTGGTCATGTCGATGCAGTCATTGACTGATCCCACTCCTCTTTTGGGGGGTGAGGTGCCTTTAGACCATGTAGTCTCTCAGTCTATTCATCCATTGGTTGAGAAAGTGGTCATGTCGATGCAGTCATCGGATGATCCCACTCCTCTTTTGGGGGGTGAGGTGCCTTTAGACCATGTAGTCTCTCAGCCTACTCAACCATTGGTTGCGAAAGTGGTCATGCCAATGTAGTCATTGGATGATCCCACTCTTCTTTTGGGGAGTGATGTGTCTACCGACTATGTTTTTAGCATTTCCATTTCAATACTTTCATAACAAGGGGGCATTCCGCTCATTCTGAGAACACCCCCTCCAAGCCCTAGGATGATTTCCTTTGATTGGAATGACCTTGTTGAGCCTCATCTTCCTTCTGCCGCACCTTTTAAAATAAGAGTTGAAGTTAATTCAACAAACATTTATCGATGTATTGTGGATGAGGGAGCCTCTACAAGTATTTTATCCTCCTCGGTTTGGATAGTCTTGGGATCTCCCAAGCTTGTGTCTGCTTCACATGAGTTGTTGGCTTTTGAAAAACATCCTAATGAATATTTGGGGATTCTTCCTCAGTTGCTTATCTCATTAGGTGGGAAGATTGTCCATGTCGATGTTATAGTGGTGCAAGGCTCGTTAGATTTCAATATGCTTCTCGGGCGTGATTGTGTATATGCTATGAAAGTTGTGGTATCTACGCTCTTCTAGGTGATGGGAGCCCTCACTTCCTCCTCTTTGTCCAAGTGGGCTTGAGTATCCTTCTAAGTCTGATCTCGTTGTTTGTAGATCCTCAAGCCCTATTTCTTGTGATTCTTCACTAATAGACTCTGCCAATCCAAAACCTCCATCATCATATGGAGTATGATCAGTTTACTTCACCCTTTGGGACTATCGACCCTCATTTGCGTGATTTATCAGATTTTGAATTGCCTTCAAATGAGTCTATCCTTGAAGCCATGACTACGATTTCTATCCCGCAGGAGGACTTACACCGTGGTTTATGTTTTCTTCCCTTTTGGGAGACTTCCCAAGTTGACTATCGAAGAGACTCATGGTTTGAGCCTAGCAGCGGGCTCTACTTGAACTAGTTTCATACATGAGTTGTAGCCCCCATAGAGTCTTCTTTAAGCCCTTTTCAGACTCCCTAAATATGAAAAGATTGTCGAGTGACCTTATTTCTTCACACTCGTTAAATTGGTCCAGAAGAACGTTTCTTACACGGTTCTTCTTTTAAGCCCTTTTCAGACCATCTAAACAGGAAAATATTGTCGAGTGATCTTGTGGCCTTTCACTCTCATTAAATTGAAATTTGAATTCACGTCTATCTGGTGGTAGTTTACCCTTTTTTCGGTCTAGACAGTCAACTGTACGAACAAAGGCATACTCTAAGGAACTCCAGTTCTCTAGAAGAGTACCCTCAGGTATAATTTTAACCCTTTTTTGAGCCTGAGGGACTAAATGTAGGAAAAAGGAACCCCCATGGAGTCCATAGTTAAGCTCTTTTCAGACTCCCTAAAATTGAAAAGATCGTCGAGTGACCTTATTCTTTCACACTTGTTAAAATGGTCCAGAAGAACATTCCTAACGGAGTCCATAGTTAAGCTTTTTTCAGACTCCTTAAAAATGAAAAAATTGTCAAGTTCTCTTGTCTTTATCACACTCGTTAAAATGGTTTTGAATAGACGTCTTGTCAGTGCTAGTTTACCCCTTTTTCGAACCGACTAGACTACCTTCAAAAAAGGTACCCCATTGGAGTCTCCTTTTAGGTTTTTCAGACTCTTTAAATATGAAAAACCGTCGAGCTTACCTTCTCTGGGCTCGTTAAACTTACATCGAAAGACGTTACCATTGTGTGTTTCGTTAACCACATTTGCATACCTGCGTCTTTGGTCTAATGTCGGCTCTATGTTCCTCTCAACTGAACCATCTGAAGCATGCCTTATACACAAGCCCTGTAGCACTTTGCCTCTGCGTCTTGACACCTTTGGTCCCGAGAGGGATTTTTCCTGAGTGTCCTTTATTTGAACATCATTCTTGTCCTTGCACCTCAAACTTGTATGTTTGCGACACTCATTCCTCCTTTGTAATGTAACATTCTTTTATTCTTTTTCCAAAATTATTGAAAAAGACAAAAAAATCAAATATACCCCAAAAAGAGGAAGGGAAAAGTATTTTCTTTGTATTGGAAGCACAATGAGTCGCCCTTGGATAAAGCACATTTTTCAATTTGTTCTTCAAACCCTGGGATTTAATATGACCTTAGGAATTTGTTCCCACTACATTAAGTTTTGTCCTCCTCCGTTTGGTTATTCTTCCAAACATATGGAGAGTTTGCGTTGCCTCTTGCCTCGTAAACTTATGTTAATGCCATGCTTCCTAAGTCTCATCATTTGTCGTGCGATTTTCTAAGAAAAGTATTACCAAACCTGAGTCGGCCCCTCTGCAGTTTGTCTCTTGCCCTCATGCTCGGCCATCTCGAAAGTTCAATCGAGTCTTTGTTTGAAATCAATGAAGCCTTCAGTATGATAATCAAGATTCTCTAGTCCATGACCGACGAGCTTTCGAAGACCTCTGGGTAGTGAATTTGTACACTCATATTACACTCCTACCCAAGTTTTGAATATTTTGAATTTGTTTCTCGAGATCTGAAGACCTCATCTCCAGCCATCAGGCCTTATCAGCTTCTAGAACATGGATACTCTACATGTATATCTGTTTGATTTCGAGATGAGCTCTGTTGTATATTGCTCGTGGCTACACTTTATATAGTTATATGACATGGATATACAGTGTATTTGATTAGTAGCCATGATTTTATTTAATCCTGAGCATGGGTATGCCCGCCTATGTGAGACAATTATTATTTTGCAGAAGGCACCTCCCGATTTCTTGTCCCTGGGCTCACTTGTTTAGAACGTTGGGGAAGATTGTTAATGTATTTCGACCATCAGATGCTCTTCTGACCTCACACATTAGGAGGCATCTGCTATAACCCTAATTTTCACTAGACATGCCTACCTGGCATCAGGCCATCTTAGATTCCTTCTTTTCCAAAACATGGTTGAACACCTCTTCTTAAAAAACCCTTTTATAAAGACCCATGCACCCTACTTCATTACTACACGCATGTACATGCTAGATGACCCAAGACAGCCCGTGTGTACCTACAAAAGCACAAAAAAATGAAATTTGTTGACATAACACACAGCTTTGGGTAAGTTAACTAAACCTTTTGGCCATGCATGGTCGATCATTCGACCAAATACCTAGCTTCTTCTAGCCTATAAAAGAAGGGTTAGGGGTCCCATTTGAAAGGAGGAGAATCATAGTAAAGAAACTATACTCGATTGAGCATTCCCTTTGTCCCAATCCTTATCCATCCTTGTGCAAAGAGAAGTATAGAGAAAAACAGTTGGAAGACAGTGAAAGAGGAGCCCATCACCAGGATCAAGGAGCAGTAGCCGACTTTATCATTGTAAGGTATAATTGTGAAGTTAATAAAAGAATTTATTTTCCCATCCTGCCATATGAGATTGTCATTATTGGAATATTGATTGTATGATTGATTAAATATCTAACCCGTTAGTTCATAGATCAAATGCGTGTGGAGTTCTTTTTTTGTCTTTAGTGAATGCAGGTCAGCATTGGGAGGAGAGTTGTAGTCAAAGAACGACCAAGCGCGAAAAGGGATCGACATCAAACATGAAAAATAAGGTATGTCAACTTAATCTCTTGAGCCTTGTATTTACATATGAGTAATGGGGTTTAGGCATGGGATGATGGTAAAAAGTAAGAATCTTTAGGTCATTTCTGCATGCATGATAAAACCCTTAGTGCTAATCCGTAGGAGGGATTTTCCACCCACAACAACATGCAATATGCCATCTCCTTTAGAGATCAGTTTTTCCGCTCAGCAACTTCATTTTGTTGTGGATTATAGGGAACTGTGTGTTGCAATTGAATCCATGCCTCATGGAAAATATTATGGATCTCATGATTTACATACTCTCCCCCGTTATCAATTTAGAGGACTTTGATATTCTTTCCGGACTGTGTCTCAACCAAAGCCTTGAAATCTTTGAGGTGTTGAAAGACTTCTAATTTTTGCCTGAGAAAGTAGATCCAAGTAAAACGTGAGAAATCATCAAAAAAAATGAGAACAACCCTCTCTTTGTTGATCATTGGATGTGGAAAAGGACCCGTGAGGTCATTGTGGATCAGATCCAAAGGTGCGGAAGCTCACTGAGACTTTCCATTGTCGAATTTCTCTTGAGGGTGTTTCCCGAGAACACATCCCTCACACACTCCCTTGGAGAAATGGATGTATGGTAGACCATCAACTAATTTGTGCTTGCTAGTTTGTTTCATGTATCTAAAATTCAAATGTCCAAACCTTTCATTCCATATCATACTACTTTCATCAACATGAGTAAGAAGTAAAGCAAAATCAAGTTCAATGAATTCAGAAAAAGTATACAATCTAGACTAATGATTTACCTCACCAGTAGCAACACTGGAGTTGGTTTTCATGTCGTAGATGTCCATGAAATTTGGTGTGAAGATGAATTTATTTCCGGTGCCAAATTTTTTCATCTGATACATGGAGAGAAGGTTGACAGAAAGTTTGGGAACATGTAGCACGTTCTAGAAGCTTCCATTGGTGAGTTCAATCCTTCCTTTGTCGGTGACTTCGACAGAAGAGGTTTCCCCCATCATAATAGAAGGACCTTTGCATGCATCCAATGAAGAATAGACTACTTCTGAGGCATCCATGTGATGTGATGCTCCTAAATCTATGATCCAAGCATCGAGAGAGGATTTGATGGCAATCAAGGCATGGCTAGAAATTCCTTTCTTGGAATTCGGATCTTCTGGCTTCTTCTTCTTTGCACCCTCGGGGATGCAATCTCTAGGGTTATTTTGTTGAAGTATTTGAGACATCATATATATTTGGTTTTTCTTGCACACGGATTCTAAATGGAATCCTTTATGAAAGTATGTGCATTTCTCTCCTTTTCTTCCCTTTTCTCCTTTGGATCCAGAGGCATCGGTGAAGGGTTTTGTGTACCCTTCCTTCTTCGTATGTGCATGAGATTTCTTCTTATATTTATCTTTATATTTCTGATATTTTTTATTGCCTTCAAGCACAGTGAGTGCAAGCGCCCTTGGGCCTTTGATTGTGCCCATGTTGATGAGCTTGGTTTTTTCTTGTGTCAGGGATTCAATAAAGTCCTCAAGAGAAGGCATGTTTCAGGTGGCTCTAGAGGTGAATCTGACAGTATGGAATGTGGATACGAATACAGAGAATTTAGGACCAAGCTTGGAGAGAATGGTTAGAACCATTTGTTTATCCTCCACCAATTTATCAACCCTGCAAGCTTTGAGTTGCGACAGTAAATCCTTGAATTTTGTAAAGAAATTTTGGATATTGTCGAAGATTTTTGGATCCAATGTGATCAGCGCCACCTCCAGCATGTGTCCCCTCATCTCATCCTGTTTTCCAAATATCCCTTCCAATATTTTCCAGGCTTCATTGGGAGTCTTACAGGAAGATATGTGAAAAAGGAGATCGGGAGAGATAAGACTGCAAATTGTTTCGAGTGCCTCATCCATGCGATTTAAGTAATTGTATTTTTCTATGGCTGATGTTAGTTTTGTATCTGTATTCATGGTTAACCTATACAACCCTCTGTATCGGAGATGTATGGATATTTTCTCCTTCCATGCAAAATAGTTGTAAGGTGTAAGAATGAATTCTTTTTGGAATTCCATCTTTCCTTTGTCTTCAATCTTTTGTACCTGCAAAAATATTTGGTGTAGATTTTGCTTAGCAGTCATTCGGATCTGATACCATGTAAATGTTTTGAACTTACACATAATATATCTAGCTAAACAATAATACACACATTTGTAGAGAGAATTGGAGAAAGAATAAGGAGAGAAAGAATGGAAGAATTATCATTAACCATTGTGAATAATGAATAATTTACACATGATATACTCTGTATATATCAATGAGTTTGAATTGAGGTGAACCAATGCACCATAGTGGTGGTCTAGAGTGATCTGGACACACACCAGCAGTTACAAGAGTGCATTGTCTCTCAGGCAGTTATGGGAGTGAACTGCCACCTAGTTGAGTTAACTAGTCAACTAGTCTTCAGTTAACTGACTGAACAGAGAGTAGTGAGGAGTTAACTCAGGGAATCAAGGCTAATGCGCCACTTTGGTGATGATACCAAGGCAAGTTCTAATTATCATTTTGATGATCCCAATGTTTCACGGTGATGATCCCAATGCAACATCTAAACTCAACTCAACTAGTCAAACTGAAGTGTCAACTGAAAGAGAATATTCTCTAGGTGGAATATTCTCCCCTAAAATATAGGAGACTGGATAATGACTAATTATAACTAATAAACAAGGAATAAACTTAGGAAAAAGAAATACTAGGTGTGTGTGAAGTAACTCCAACATCCCTCTTGTAAGTTCCTAGGCCTTAATTTCTTATCAAAAACCTCCTTCACCTTCTGTTAATACTCTTTGAACATGTGATACACTTGGTCTCTTTGTTCCTTCACCTCTACCAAATGATTTATCCGTCTCCTAATTTTTTATGGTTCTACCACTATAACCTACAAAATTTCCATCACATGAATCTCTATTTAAATAGGTAGTACCACTTCTATGCCACAAACTATCTAAAAAGAAGATCTTCCTATGGTTTTCGTTATGTTGATCCCATCTACCCATGGTGCATACATGAGTTGGGAGTCCCATGCCTTTATATTTTCCACCAAGGTCTTCTTTATGATCTTCATGAGGTTTATGTTGGAATATTCATCCTAACCATTACCTTAGGGATAATATTTGAAGAAATTCCCTAAGACGATATTGTACCTTTGGTTGAAGGCTACTAGCTACAATTAATTAAAGGCTTTACCATTATCATTTACAATATTTTGGGGGAAACCAAAATGGGTTAAGGTATTTTCCTCCAATAATATGAAAACAGCTTCCTTAGTGGCATGTTTGGTGGGGATATATTTTTCCCATTTGGTAAAGTAGTCTCTAGCAATCTTGATCCATATATGGTGTCCATTGAAAGGGGGATGTACCTTTCTTATGAAATAAAGGCTCCATTGTTGGAAACAGGTCTCTAATTTTATAGGCTTCAAGGACAAGGTAGGGATCCTTTGTCTACCAAAAAATATTTGGCATTCATGGTAGACACTAACAAATTTATGGACATCAGGAAAGAGAGTGCACCGATAATACCCAAACCTCATTATTTTGTGTTTGTATCCTTGGTCACAAAGTGGCATCCATAGATTAATTGGTACATGTCCTTAACTAATAAATCTACCTCAACTTCCGACATACATTTGAGAAACATGCCATAAATACATATCCATTGTAACTAAGCATGTGCTGCACAATATTTTGTTGATATGAATTTCAAGGATCTCCTTTGGGATTTATCCATCCCTTGGGGGAATTTCCCTAGGTTTAACATGTAGGAAATATCATGATACCAAATGGAATGTTGATAGTATTGATTGATCAAGACCTTCTCTTCTTCTTTTGAGGAATTCTCTAGGTAAACTTCAATTAAATTTATTCTTATATCCTGTAGGTTTGCTTCTACCATCAATTTGACTAGACCTTGTTTTTTTTATCAAAATGGTAGGATTGATTAGAATGTCATATTGCTAGATATTGGTAATTGACCTTGCCCTGTTTCCATTGGCATAGGATATACTTAACTGAAATTTCAGGCACATAAATAATTGCATGGGCCTACAACACATATTCTCTGAATAATTCTTGGGCCTCATTAAGTTAATACTAATATTAATTGAGGATCCTCTATCATGCCTAGATTGAAATGTTATACTCCTGATAATTATAGTTTCATAAAGGGATTCAAAACACATAATTTGAAACAAACAGACTCTCTAAAGGAACTATGACTCTAGGGATAGATTTTTCTTTTAGATAAATAACCCTCTATCCCCCAATCATGTCAGGATAAACAATATGGTTAAACAACTGACCTATATCCAAGTCACCTTGTTCTACTTCCTCCCCATCCAAATCAATATTCATGTTTTTGTACTCATTTATCATGTTCAAGAATATTTATATTTGAGCATCATATTCAAACACTTTCCACCTCTTGATATTGTCAATAATAATAGGGTTATGCATAACCTTGATGGAATAAGTTAGGTGATCCAAATTTGGAGTGAATTCAATAGAATTTGTAGCCAAGTTATTTTCATAATGATTGGATTCTCTTAGGATAGCAATGATGTTTATAGCATCAAATAAATTTTCAAACATGTCATAAACCTCATTATAGTATTTCCTTATCCTTGGGTTTCTGGTATGGCATGCCTCCTTCACTTGGTTTTCTACTATCTCTAATCCCAAAAAAACGTAAGGAGTTTTATGCTCATTTTCCTTATTGTATTGAGTCCAAAAATCAAAGATTAATATTCTACCACTTTGTTTTTGTATTCAAATTCTAGCTTGAAACCATATGGGAATGCATTCATGTTGGAGAAATGAAGAGGATCCCTAATCCATTTCCATCTACATTGAATCCTCCATCAAAACTCAAAGTCCATAGGTTTGAAGGATCACATTTTTCTTCTTCAGATATCAAATTCTCACAATACAAAAATGACAAGGATTAACTCTCCCTCTCAAAATTTAAGTGGCTTGGCAGTATCAATTTTCCTAATCCTTTGTTATGCTACTAAGTTCTACTTGTGTAGGAAATAATAGGCATGCTACCACTATTTCATTATCCATTCTTACTTAAGTGTTAATTATTTCCTTGGGGCTATTGGTATCTCTTAATCAAGAAAAATTAGGGGCACATATGAGAATTCTCATTGAAAACATCTACCTTTTGTTTCGGTTGTTTTTCCATTTTGGAACTTATTCTTTCAGTTTGAGGAGGTGACCCACGTGATTTGAAGTCATTGTTGCAGGTAGTTGAGAGACTGCTTATTGTTTTTGTGGAATCTAAGCAAGAGGGGGGATTTATTATCATTATTCTCATTGAGTGTCCTTTGTTGCATAATCATATACTATGTTGAGTAGTTTCCATCCATGTGTTGGAATTATTGTCATTAATGTCAAAGAATTAATGAATGTCACATTACAACACTACAATACACACAGCGATTCCAAGATTGATATGTGTGTGTGTGTGTGTGTGTGTGTGTGTGTGTGTTAAAAAAGGGGTGCATGTGAAAAAGTAAAAAGTGAAATGGTGGTTTCAAACCGATGGGTTTGGGGTATTTTCCCATGCTATTGGGAATCAATTATTTAATTAATGAAAATTCCCCTTAATGAATGGTTATGAAAAAGATTGAATTGTGAAATCAGTTTCAGTTCATCTTGGCATTTCCGCGATACCTTTTTTATAGAATGTTTTAGAGCTTGATATTTTGAAGAGAGGAGGGATATATCCTAGTGTACATGTGGTAAAAATTGCAAATTTTGGTTCGCTGCATTTTCTGAGATATGTTATATGGAAGTTAGGCTTCCTTAATGCTCCTAAAATCAATTTCAAATAGGTCAACTTGGCACTTTCTCTATAACTTATTTTCTGGGATGTTTCAGACCCTGATATTTTGTAGAGATAGAAGAGAGATATTGGTGTGCATGTGGTAAAAATTATAGATTCTTGTTTACCACAATTTCATAGATATGCCTTGTGGAAGTTAGGATTCATGAATTCTACTGAAATCAATTTCAAACAGGTCATCTTGGAACTTTTGTTGTAACTTATTTTATGGGTTGTTTTATACCTTGGGATTTTATAGAGATAGGGGAGATATATTGGTGTACATGTGGTAAAAATTGCATATTTTGTTTCGTTGTAATTTCTGAGATATGCTCTATGGAATTTTTGGTTTTTGAAAGATCTTGAGATCAGTTTCAAACAGGTTGGCTTGGAATTTTCACTATAAATTATTTTTTGAGACTCTTCAGACTGTGAAAAAATTACAGAATAGAGAAGACATATAGAATTAGCTCGGATAAAAAATTTAGAATCATATTTGAAAAATCGGATACGTGGCATGTTGTATAAGTTCATTCTTGGGAAGAGGCCTAAAACAACAAGCTTTGGGAAAGTTTCCCTTTGGAAATTAAAATTTTAGTTAGAGATGGTAAAGGAAGAAGTAGTGAGTATACCTAGTGAAGGAAGAAGCAGTGATTATACCTAGTAAATGCACAAGTAGCGAGAAGACCAGGTGAAGGTAGAAATAGCAAGAAGATTCGGTAAAGGTTGGTGCATCTCAAAGATTGGTGTCTCTTGCTAAGTTTTTTCTTAAAAGTGGGGATTGGTGTCTCCAGTATATTGGTATCTATGAATATCTATAATATATTGGTGTCTCTTTATAAGTTGGTGCTTAGCGGTGGGGATTGGTGTCTCCAGTAGATTTGTGTTTATGAATATCTGAAAGAGATTGGTGTCTCTTGCTAAGTTGGTGCTTAACAGTGGGGATTAGTGTCTCCAGTAGACTAGTGTCTACAAACATCTATAAGAGTAGGTTGGTGCCTACCAGGATTTGTACCAGTGGGGATTGGTGTCTCTAGTGGGTTGGTGCCTACATTTATTTGTAACAGTATGTTGGTGCCTACAAATATTTGTAACAGTATGTTGGTGCCTAAAAATAATTATAAAGAGAACTTTTGTGGTTTTCTCCAAAAATGGTTTCCATGTAAATATTGTGTTCCATATTCTGCAGTTAATGTGATTTTTTTCTTATGGTTGATGAATGTTTGAAAAAGTAATATATATATATATATATATATATATATATATTGATTGACCCCCCTCTTAGTATAAGTGTGTGCTCAACACCCTACTTGTTGATTGTTTTACCACATCTTAAGATTCTAAAAGACTTATCCAACTATATTTTCTCTATGTAATCAATGGGGCCTAAGGAACAAACAAGGCATGCAATAAGGGTCCATGTGGTGATTGGTGGGGACAACTAACTATATACATATTAGGTGAATGAATGGCCCATGTTCCTTCTGCATGTGTTGGACCACCTACTACTACTTTCATCAATCCCTTAGGCTTGTCTAGCTAGTGGAGCCTTATTTTCTGATCTCATGGACATGGAAGGCCATGGTTTAATCATGATGTCCAAATCAATCATGAATTTCTCAATGCACTTCTATGTTATAGAGGCCTTTCTATAAGTAATTTTCCATCTCTTGAATTTTTTGGTATATGTATCAACATCAATATAGATATATTTATTATCCTTGAATCCTAGTAGTTCCAAGGCTTGAACTAGAATCTCGTTGAGGACTTGGTCCATAGTTTTTTCCTCCCTAGCCCTATGCATTGAATCATCCCTTGTGTCATCCATGTATTTCCTCACTTTATTCTAGAGGCCATCAAAATCTAGGTAATATTATGCACCAATTACCCCATATAGAATAAAAATTAAAAGTAGTAATTTCATGCCTTGAGAATGAATGAGAAGCCTCTTTGAGGGGGGGACTTCATCTACAATATAACAAATTTTCTAGATAATATGATGTCTAAAATTAATCCTTCATATATGTTGGTTAACTTCTTTCTCTTCTACTTCTTGGGATGACCCAGGTTCATATCTGAACAGGTTTCCAACAAAACCCTCTAAAACTATTGGCCCTCCTAGTAAACTAGAAGGCAACACAGCACACGGAGTGCACTGTGCAATCTCACCCAAGATAGTTCTATGGGTAACTGGAAAGATCAAGTGCTTGTAGTCTAGGAAGGAGTGGAGATATGGGATTGTATTTGATCTTCTTCATGCCTTAATATTCCTAAGATTCATTCACCTTTTAAGCCATGAAAGAATTCTAATATATCTATCTTAACCATTCATTCATCCATTTATAAAATAATCACTGAAAGAAGTAAACATGCAATAAACATTACAGATAACACATGTTTTACCATGTTTCACCCCTCCTGGGATACGTCCACAAAAAATTGGCTTAAATGCTCTTTTATTTACATTTATTCAAAATATGGCATTGTGCGCACTACATCTCCCATCATATAATCATAAAAAGGTTCAATAACTTTAGTGAGGTAGACTAGATCACATCAAGCTCCTCAGCATGTGACTAACCCTCAAAATCAAGGATACTTGTCTCTTCTACAGCTCAACAACTCACAAAAATATCAAAACTACAATAGTCGAACTGAACTAGTATTCGAACCAATCAGAACAAAACCCCCGACCTAGACCTCCTAGGTTCTTATTTATACTATTTTATCAGATTTTTATCTGTTACAATCTCTACCAAAACCCTAACCCTAACATGGTTAGGTTTTCATGCCTGAACGCCTTGCATGATTTCCTCCTTTGCATGCGACTTTTCCTCACACGTGCTGCTCTTCCTACCAGTTGTTTTTCTCCAAAATTAGGCCTTACCTTCCAAAAATAAACCTTTCCTAAAAATAGGCATGCGCCCAACGGGCCCCCAACAATGACATGTGGCTCATCCCGAGCCACTTAGGTAGTGCATGCTCCCCGCACTTCCCTATCCAAGTTAAGGAACTTTTCTGCTAGTCCCTTTCCCTTCTCTCTCATATGCATGGCTTTGTTTGTTAGTGCTTCTACAATCTTCATTGTTATTTCCTCCTGCATTGATGTTGCGCTCTCTCCTTGAGTCTGTTCCATACTGTTATTTTCTTCCTCCAACTATGCAATCATCTTCGTTGCTTGTTCTTGCAGATGCTCCAATTCAACTTGTCTCTCTCGCTTCTGCATCTACGCTGCTTTCAAATATTTTTGCAGCTTCTTCATGTCATGAGTTCCCTTCAAGCGCTCTATGATGCTCATTGTTTTTTGCCTTTGTTTGAGCTCTTGCATGGTAGCATTGAATATTTCCTCTTCTTGGTCCCACTTTTGGACCTTCTCGTCCTCTTCCAAGGGATTCCAAATCTATGTGTCTCTATCAAACAGTTATGTTGAGTGCTCAACACACCCTAAAAGATTTTATGAAATTCTATCACTTTTGGGTACCACTTGTTTTATTTGTTTTGTTGTTTGAATTGAGTCCACTGTGGAGGGATTGCTTTGTTTTCATTTCTTTTCATCCATCAAAGTTAAATTGTTTGAACCTATCAATTTGAAAACCTTTGTGTTTAAAAGAACTTGGCATTCTAACTAAGAATCTGCAGCTAAAATTGTGACTACCGCGCCTGTGTTCGGCGTCAAAAAATTCCAAGCGGGCAAAATGACCACACAGTAACAATAATCGTCGATCTTCGATGCACCATCAGTATCAGTAAAAGGCAGAGTAAGTTTGCGTTAGTTATTCTCCATGAAGATTCAAGAGATAGTCGACTCCCATCGACGTTGGAGAAATACGAGAGGGATAAACATTGACAAGATCCATGAAAAACACCCCGATAGTCGATGATAGATGCATTGGTTCGGGGTCGGTGAAATATCAAAGGGTTAAATCATTGAAAATTTCCGCATTGATACATCGCCAATCCTCGATGCATTTTTGGCATCGAAAAATTTTGAGGGAGTTAATATGGGAGCACTTGGTTAAGATTATCGTCGACTGTCGATCCTTGATACTTTTCGGCATCGACAGGGTAGGATCTGTTGTTAAAATGATCAGCTAAAGAAAATTCCCTGATTCTGAAGAACATGATTAAACGAAGATGCCAATTTCAAGTGCCATGAGTCACCTTAAGATTCCCTGTGTCCTAGTCACACTTCTGAGTCATCTTTTCCATGTCAACTATGTACGGAAAGATGGATCGTCATCGGAGATTTTTCCAGGAAATATAAACGAGAAGTGTTTAAAGAGAATCCCCGACTCCCGATCCACCCATTAAATTAGAAAGATGATTGGATGTTTTTAGCACTAGATGCGTTCAGATTCTACCATTTAATAGGCCATTTAATGTTTTTCTCCACATATATTTATCCCCTATGCATCCACTGGACAACGAGGATTTTAAATCGTCAATGGACCATATTATATCCCGCACCCACGCCTCCATCCTACGATTGAATTTAATTTTAAACATGATGAAGAGATGGCGGAAGATGTTTTAGAACCACACTCATATATCAAATTGAATAACTAATGCAACAAGGTAAGTTCATCTCTATTTAAATCATGAAAACAGCTTTGAACAGTTCCATTCTGCACATAAGTTTCCATTTCAAATCACTTGAAGAAGCAAAGAGAGCGTCTCGAGACTGTGTTGATTCTCATACCATTAAAACTAGGTTAAGTTAGAAGAAGAGGTATGTGTTAAATTTTATAAGTTTGGCGGTCGTAATTTGTTATATATCAGCATTTGATCTTTCACACAGTGTCTAACTATGTTCTAGCTACAGGAAAAAATGCCTCCAAGAAAGCCAATGACTAGACACTCTCTGAGGGAACCGAAATTAAAGGAGGAAGAAATTGGTGAGGGTTATTCTCTCAGCACTTCGAGGAAGTTGGAATATGCTCCCAGGGTGGAGCCAATCATTAAAACCTCCACCCATAAAGCATTCATTCAACCCTCGATTTTTTACAATACAAAATCGACCACTGGATCCAAAATAATTCTCCCACGGTGGGGAGATCTATTCAACATAATTAACCAGGATGATTACCCAGAGTTTATCCCACACAACCACCCAAATGTAATGGAGCTCGACGACCAACTTTTCTCGAACATTCAGCAGTCGTTCTTGCACATGGTAGCATGTCGAAATCTAGTTTTCCCATGAATTGAGACCCTGAGTTGGTTAATTGATCACAAAGAAGTGAATAAATGTTTGATCAACGATGAGAATGGTGGGTATGTCGGGGTTTTTCTCCCAACAGAAGTCCAGAAGTACTACAAGCTCAGGGACCCAAAGGAGTAGCTGAACACAAACTTTGTGGTGAAGTTCTATGAATTCCACAACACCAGTTGCTTGATTTCCTCATGGTGAAAGGAGGACAAGAAATTTAGAAACCAAAGAAATGGATGGTATGGGACAGTGAACCTGAGGGAGCCATACATCTACTTTATGTCTCTCATCTATGGATTATACGGGAAAAGGGATTGCACCAAGTTCTCAGAGGCATGGATGCCCCTGGCGTACACTGTGGCTATTTCTGGGATTAGTTTCAACTGAGGAGCAATCATCTCCAAGCAATTGAGCACCAATGTATTGTAGTCTCAGATGTTGAAAGAAGGATAATCTCCCACTTTTTACATGGCATCGTACATGGTAGATGTAATCTATGCGAGGAATTTCTTTGTCGATATGAATTTAAGTTGGCACATTGTTGAAATTCCTATTCATATCTATTTCAGCATCTTATGGGAGAATAGGTACAAAAAATCTTATGCCTATATTTGCGATGAATTCATTGCCTAGGTTTATTTCATTATTTTTAAAAGGGAATGCCCAAGGCTGTCTGTAGCAGCCAAGAAAAGGATCTCGAAGGTAGGCCACTGGTATCTAGACAAACACACAACCTATATCAGAGTGTTTGGGGTCACCGGAGTACCACATTTTCTCCCTGCTTGTGTCCCAGACCAGCTCATTGTAGGAGTGATTTGTTATCAAACTATCATGCACGCCTATAATGCCACTTTGGTCAAGGACAAGAAATGAGCATTTATACCCTACAACTTCCATGTGGGGTTTTATATAGTGAAAGAAACTTCTCAATTCAAACAAGAAGGTTTGAGCCCTCTTGAATTCAGTTTCCCTACATGTCGGCTTCGCAAGCATGAGCCTAAAGGCCTAGTCCTCCAACACGCTTCACAACTATCATCCTATTGGCCATACGCACATGACAAGTTTGAGGATGAGATTTTTATATAATGCACTCGAGACTAGGAGGAGGTATTATAGAGGAAATCCAACCTGAATATGATCAGGTTCAAAGCTATGAGCATGGATGAGAAAGTTAGACAATAGAGCAGTCGACTCAAGAATATCTCAGGGTTAGAGAAGAAATTAGAGAAGCAAAGACCATAGAGGCACAAAGGAGAGGGTTGTTTTTACTAGAAGTATCTTAGAGAGTAATCGACCAATTAGAGAACAATCCTCAAATCATAGAAATGATGAGGATCCCCTTAGATGACCCAATCACAATCAAAGAGGATCCAAGTGGATTATATTCAATACAACTGGAGGAAATCACCAGTCAGGAAAAACCTATAGTTCCATCACCACAGATTAGATCATCGGTGACCATTCCAACCCAGCCTGAGGTTTCAATAACGCTAGGTGAAACAGGTGTGCCAAACCCCTTGTTTGATCTAATAACTATCTATGACGATGAATAGAGTTCGAAGGTCTCCCCAGTAACTCTGATACCGATTACAAATAAGAAGGAACCTGAGAAAACATCTTCCCCAAGTCCAAATGTTTCATTTCAAAACCTTTCACAGAGTGACAATGAGGTCGAAAGTGTCTTAGACATTGAGTTTCTTGACCTGTCGAATACTCCAAAAGACATCTCAAGGGATGAGCTAGGATCGGGTGGTCAAAAAGATGAATTTCAACATCAAGAGATCGGAACCTCAATAGTCGGTTACCAAGTAAGTACTGAACCTATCACTGATTCTTCAATTTTAGTCGATACCTCAGCAGTCGATGAACAAAAAATAGAGGTTGAGCCATCGTAGCATATGAAATAAGTCCAAGAACCAATCCTTTAATAGATACACATAGTAGGGATCCTGGGCAACACTCTAACATGGGGAGAACAACAAATCCCTGAGCCTGTTGACGAGGTCACTGATATACAGGTGATCGATTATGACAGGAAGAGGAAAGCTATCATGAAGAGGACCACCAAGAAGAGAAGACTCATGTTGGATAGCTCATTTCTCATCACCATAGAGGAGAATTTGCTCAGCACAGAACACACCAAGACATATGAGCTTATCGGTGTAGGGATGGCTATTGTTGATGCCACATTAGATCGAGAAAGGAGAGATGAAAAGGAACTCGTCGTTGCACTAAAGGAGTTATATCATTTGCACCATTTGGAAAAATAATATCAAGACTCAACGCAGGCCATGGTGTTTCTAAAGAGTGAGTTTCAGAATACTTATGCAAAGTTCACAAACTAATGACATATTTTCACAGTAGGTGTAGCCGATTTCCAAGAAGATACCCTTATGGCATTGGAAACCTAGAAGGACGTGGAGAGGTGGTATGAAAAATCATACCAAGAGGTATAAAGAATTGATTACATCAGCGTAGTGCAAAAGGGTCGAGATGCAAAAGAGAATGATATTCGACTGCTAAGCAATAGCAGCATCTCCCGGATCAGGAAAGCAGCTGAATACTAGGTAAGTACAGCCCAAGAACCTCAGCAGGAGATACAAAAGAAGTGGGTCGAGTGCAAAAAAGGATGGGAAAATATCAATCGAAAGATGAAAGGCATTGGCCTCCCAGAATTCGGCTCACTTGAATACTTTGTCGACCTGCATGACATAGTCAAACGACATGCAAAACAAGACTCGACATGGACATCGAAGATCGCACAGGTGGAGAGCATGGCACCGAGTCAAATACAACACTTTATGGAACATCCGATCAAGGCTCGTGCAGTTCTACATTGGTTGAGTGCCAAGATTATCAAATACAGAGCATGAGCAGTAGAAGTGAAAGAAATCCTTTCAGCCTCAATGGATCAACACAGGTTCCCATATGCTAACACATGCGAGGATATCTTCGTTAAGTGGTCATAATATGAGAAGAGTCATCCACTCCAATAGAACCACTAGATGATGCCTAGAGAACAAATATATCAAGTTCCACATGGTGATATTTTTCTTTACTTAACTTAAACTTGTAGCAGCTATTTTTAGTTAGTGATTCTTTATAAATAAAGGGATTGACCTTTTAGCAATGGGCGATGGTTTTGAGAAAAGACCCTCTTTTTTGGAATTGTAAAGAACTATTTCTGAACAACCTTAATTGAGAAGTCATGTTTAGGACTAGAGACAAAAAAAAAAAATTCATCAAAGATGTTATGTGATTGGATTGAGGAGGAATTAATTCCAACTTTATTTCAGTAATTGATGTTGTAACGAGTGATAGTTTACGAATCTATTGATAATTTATTTGTTCCAATATTTTTTGTATTTATTTTGTTCTTAATGATGGAAATTGAATCGTTGTGTTAATGTGTGATTGATGTTAGAGTTAAGGAAACTATTTTTCTTACCACCATCTTATTACATGCGTATTTTTCTTACAATAATTTTATCTCAACCAATGAGGAAATACCAGCAAGTTAACATATTAGTACTAGGATTGTAATAGGTGTGAATATGTTTGTCTGCATGCTTGAGAACGAGGGTTATCCCAAGCTCATCCTTCTTCAGTAGTTAAGAATCCCTTCTATCAGTTGGTTTATACCAGCACACATCATTTTATCAGACTCATCTATTAAAAGAAAAGACAAAGAGAGAACGTTTAAACTGAGGGGGGAACTTTCATAAGAAGATATCATGTCAATCACCACGTAAATCTCATCGATAAATTAGCTAGATTGAAATATCTGGAGAACCATTCCATTATCAAGCGTTGCAGAGTCTAATTGGGACTCTAAGGTGTGTTTGGTTCCTGCTATTGAGTTAAAGGGATCTTGTACCCCTCAACAGAATTGGCTCTAGAAGGAGGGCCATGAATGAATGGCTAACAATGTTTCTGATATAATATCTCGCATAGCCTATTCAAAATAGCCCACATGCATGGCTAGTCATTCTCAAGACATCCCACATACAGAGAGTACTCCTGAAACGAGTAACTCACCCCAGCATGAAGAAGAAAACCTATTCTATGAAATACCTTACGCTCTTCCTCACGAGGAGTTGAACCAATTAATAATAGTCACAAGTGCTTACGCTCAACAAATTGGATTGTTGCCCTTAGCTTCGTTACTTCCTCGTAGAAAACAAGTATACTAGTGGTCGATACCCCCGACTAGGTTTTTGTTCACACAGTAGAAGACCTAATATATTTTTCCCTCACTAAGATCGAACAACCTCTTAATCTAATCCCCGAAAAACCAGCTGGTAACTACTCAGAACCGAACGATTTTGAATCTGACGAGGAAGGGTTTAACTTGGATCACTCAGTTTCAAAATTGGACGACGTGGAGGATAATAATGATAATAACAAATAAAGGTGCAATCCACCTCCAAATAATAAACCTTGGTTGGCCAGGGATGCTCTATAAATCCCAAGATGGGTACATAACCTCCCTCGAGATCAAGAAAAATTACTTCCCAAGTTTGACCCTAAAACCTTTGGATTGTCGGAAGCCCATGTTAAAAATTTCATACTATTTATAAGACTGATGAACATACAACATGAGGACATAGTATGTAGACTTTTTCCCTATACCTTTGAGAATCCATCCTCAACTTGGTATTTTAACTTTCTTGTAGGGTCCATAACTAGTTGGACGAAGTTTCAAAAAGAATTCTTAGACAAATTTGTAGAAGAAACTACCACATGATATTTCATGGTTGAACTCTTCTCCACCACCATGAGTTCAAAAAACATGGTTAAATACTTCAATCAATGGTTTACCACCATCCTGAACAAGTTTCAACCCGAAGCTAAACCTACTCAAGAGTTGCAAATTGAGGTATATGTTAATTCTCTCTCTGCTTCTATTTCCATGTTTGTGAAAAGGGATGTCAAGCATTCCCTAGCTAAAAATTTTGAGGAGGCCAAATCGATTGAATTCCAAATGAAGGGATGCAAAGAGGGCCAGGTCTCACTAGTTAAGAAGGAAGTTTAGCCTCCGCCCAGGAGAGGATTGTTGTTGACTAGACCTCTGGGAAAGCAAATAGAACAAGGTCCCAAAAAGGGAATTAGAGACATAGAATACCTACAACGAATGACAAAGAAACTATCAAATGAAATTGTAGACATGAAAAGAAGTGTCGAGGAAGGAAACCAAGGTCAAAGGCCCTATAAACCCTTTTTTAAGAGAAACTTACCTTTGAAATCGATTGAAACTCACCCAGCCAACTTAAACATCGACCTGGGTAATGTAGCATCCAACTCTTTCTGTACATATCATCAAGAGAAACATTCTGAAAGAGACTGTCCCCAATGGGTGCATGCTATGAATTTAATGGACAATCGATTCCTAGACAAAGTTTCCCTTACTGAACAGTCAAGAATCTCAGTGGTAAACATCATCGATCAGGAGGAAGTTGAGCCACCAGAAGAAACAACCATGTTTTATGGGATCCTGACTTGTTGATGCCTCCCGATGATGTATTTCAGGTTCAAGAACCACCCACTGAGGTTTTGGTTGTGTAAACGCGAAGTAAGGATCAACCAGTCTCAAATGACCTTGCCATTGTCCAATCTTCTAAGGGAAAACAAACAGTTGATCACTCGAAAGAAACTTTTGTCTCCCAAAGGAATCATATAAACATCCATATGTAGGAATCACCCAAGCTAGACTACAACATAGTAGAAGACTTGAAAAACTTGAAGGCTAATG
This sequence comes from Picea engelmannii, assembly GCA_009831015.1. Taxonomy (NCBI): domain Eukaryota; kingdom Viridiplantae; phylum Streptophyta; class Pinopsida; order Pinales; family Pinaceae; genus Picea; species Picea engelmannii. The sequence goes on along the minus strand of ML777909.1, from coordinate 883,507 downwards.
TGTCGGTCATGGACATGTGTAGAATTCCCCAACAAAAGGAATTTATGTTACAAGCCTTAAAGTCAATAGAAGCCCCTATAACAAGCATTGACCTTGGGGGGAGGTTCCCTCTCCCACAGATCCAAAGAATAAACCAAATGTGAACGCTTTCTCTATAGACAAAAAAGGAAAGCCTTTTGTCCCACCTTTCCTTTTAACATTTGAAGTCTTCAATAGAAATCTCCATAATTGTGTAGTCGACTCAAGAGAATCCTTCAATGTCATGCCATTATCTATTGACAATAAATTAAATGCAGTTCCGCTCAAAAGTGATAAACATGTTATACAACTAGACAGAACTTAGGTAAACGTTATTACGGAACTCAAGGATGTCATGATCAGAATGGCTACACACCTGAAATTTGTTCAAGTAATTGACATAATTGTAGTAGATATACCATAAGCTTATGGACTGCTACTTAGTCGAGATTGGTCTAAGAAATTGAATGGATACTTTAGCACAAATAGGGATCACATTTGGTTTCCATTAAAGGGACATGAAAACATGATTAGGATCGATAGGGAAAGGTATCTCAAACATATTGTCATCGATTTAGAAGCCTTCAACGAACCCTCGTCAATATATTTCCCCATGCTAAGAAGTTACTCCTATGATTCTTATTTTAGCAATTTCACTCCTCTCTCATCTGATGTACATCTTACTCAAAACTCAGAAATGGATTTTTCAAGTGAATATGCTAGTAGCGGTGGAATAAATCCTCTTCTACCAAGAACCTTTGTTGGAAACTGTAGACAAGGTATGTGGACAGGAGGAAGTAACTGGGCATCAAGAAGCTGATAAATTTCACTCACAAGTTTGGATCCTATACTTTGATGTGTATAAATCTCAAGAAGGGTCGGGATTAGGATGTATCCTCATGGACCTAGAGGGGAAGCAGAATTTCCTGTCCTGCAGACTAGAATTTGAATGCACTAATAACATTGGTGAGTATGAAGCTTTGGTGCAGGGACTAAAGAAAGCCATAGACTTAAAAATTAAAGAACTAAAAAAATTTGGGGTCTCTGAAATTATCATCGTGCAAGTAAAGAATATTATACATTGCAACTCATCCCCCCTGAGGAATTATCAACAGGAAGTGCATAGGATAATAGAACAATTTGAGGCCTTTAATACTATCGTGATTCCTAGGACAAAGAATACTCTTGTTTATTCCCTAGCTACTGCAGCCTTGAGGCTATCCCCTTTAGAAGATTATGAAGCCTCCAGGTTCACTGTGGAACTACTCTACAAACCATCAGTGCCCAAAAATATTTCTAATTGGAAGGTTTTTGAAGGAGATGAACAGATTATAGACTTTCTAACCAATCAGGAAAATTTTAAAGATCTGGCTATTGATGATGAAGTATTTCAAGAGAAACTAGCATAAACTAATTTCCACGAACGAAAGGGTGAAACAAATCACTCTAGTAATAAACCAAGGTTTCACACGATACCAAAAGGGGTATCCAATTTAGAGAACCTTTTCGACCTGAGGGAAAGATTTAAAGGGTCAACAAACACAAAGATAGGGAGTTTGTGTCCCATATACGAGACTATAAATCTAGGAACCCCGAAAAACCCTAATAATATAAATCTAGGCAAAATAGTGTCTAAAGAAGAAAGGAAAGCTTATCTCAAACTTTTTAGAGAATATCAAGATCTTTTTGCATGGTACTACCGAGAATTGAAAAATTATGACACTCGCATTATTCAACACACAATCTCATTAAAATCCAGAGTAAAACCCTTTCAACAGAATCTCAGGAAGTACCATCCATCTTTGGAACCCCTCATGTATCAATATTTAAAGAAATTACTAGATGCTAAGATTATCTTTTAGGTTAGACACTTTGTCTGGGTACCAAATTTGGTTCCTGCCAAAAAAAAGTCTGAGGAAATTTTCATGTGTGTAGATTTCATAAATATTAACAGAGCATCAGGAAAGGATAACTACCCAGTCCCATTGATGGAACAGCTTTTGCATACCATGTCTGGTTCTGATATTTTCTCCCTTCTATATGGCTTTTCAGGTTACAACCGGGTTCTAGTTTCAAAAGAAGACCAGTTGAAAACTACCTTCTGAACCAAGTGGGGAACTTTTTCTTATAAACGCATGCCCTTTGGGCTGATTAATGCAAGCGCAAACTTCCAAAGATCCATGGATGTAGCTTTTCGTGGATTGATTAACAGATGTGTAGTAGTACACTTGGACGACGTGACTGTGTATTCAAAAAACAGAAAATACCACATCCAACATCTAACCCAGATTTTCGAGAGGTGTGGGAAATATGGAATATCTTTAAACCCTAAGAAAACTATCTTTGGTTTTGAGGAGGGGGAATTATTAGGTCATGTTATATCTCAAGAAGGAATTCGCATAGATATAGAATGAATAAAGGAAATAGCTCAACTTCCCTTACCCCACAACAAAAAGGCTATGTAATCCTTCTTTGGGAAAATTAATTTTGTGAGGAAGTTCATCCCCGATTTTGTTGAAACTATCAAACCCTTAAAAAAAAAATCTGCAAGGATGATGATTTTAAGTGGGATGATGAGCGAAAAGATTCTTTCAACAATATCAAGACTGCAATATCTCAAGCTCCAGTTCTGTGAAGTCCTGACTTTAGTGAATATTTTTTCCTCTATACGTTAGCCTCTGACCAATCCTTAGTTGTAGTGTTGACCCAAAAGGATGATGATAAAAATGAGGCACCGGTATCATTCATGAGAACTAATCTCCAAGGGATCGAATTGAATTACCCTGCTATAGACAAACAGGCTTATGCGGTGTACAAAGCAGTAAAACATTTCAGATCTTACATCCTAAAAAATTACACCAAAGACAGTGTGTCTCATCCCGCAGTTTGATCCCTATTCACTCAACAGGAGATGGGGGAGAGAACAGGAATTGGATGGTAATTGTCCAAGAATTTTATCTAGATATAAAACATGCCAAACTAGTGAAGGGACAAGGACTGTGTAAACTCGTCGCAGAAGCCCAAGACCGAATAAATGAAGACCTTGGGCGGGAAAATGAATTAGCATTATGGTGTAGTGAAGATTTATACATTGCCCCAGGGAAAGATTCTTGGTATGGAAATCTTATTTACCTCCTGCATCATGGGAGTTTCCCAGAAAACCTAAACCCTAAGGAAAGGAGAGCCCTCACGCTAAAATCTACACAATATTGCCTCATAAATTCAGTATTTTTTCACGTAAACCATGATGGAGTACTCTTGAGATTTCTCAAATGTGAAGATGCGAAAAGGTTATGAGGGATCTCCATGATGGTCCTACAGGTGGACACCTTGCAAGGAATACCACTTCTCACGAAATACTGAGATCTGTCTATTACTGGCCTACTCTAATTAGAGATGCTCATACATACGCTAGAAACTATATAACTTGTCAAATGAGCACAGGGATAAAAAATAGAGCAGTTGTCCCACTCCAACCAATGACCATATCCAGACCATTCGAGAAATGGAGGTTATACATTATAGGGGATATTACCTTGAATTATTCAAAACAACATAAATACATACTGACTACTACGGACTATTTTACGAAATGAGCAGAGGCCATCCCTCTGACTCATGTGAATGAAAAGGTGGTAATCCAATTCATAGAACAACAGTTGATCACAAGGTTTGGGATTCCTTCTGTTATTGTTTTTGACAATGTTGCTTACTTATCTTCCACTCTATTAACAGAGTTTTCTCTAGAAAAATCAAACATAATTAGATACTCTGCAAACTACTATCCACAAGGAAACGAGGTGTTAGAATCAACCAATAAGAACCTAGTGAGGATCTTGAAGAAAACAATTGCTGAAAATCAAAGGAATTGGCATAAATCTCTTAATAATGCCTTATGGGAAGATAGAGTAACACCCAAGGAAGCTATAGGGAACTCCCCATACTTTCTAGTATACATACAAGAAGCCATTCTCCCAAATGGGTTATATCTTCCATCCCTTCATCTTTCTCAGGGTTCAAGAGGAAAACCGTCATCAGTTATTCAATAGAGAATCAATACCATCCTCATATTGGAAGAGGAAAGGAAGAAAGAAAAATGAAAGTTCGGTGATCATCAGTAGATAGTTAAAAGATGGTTTGACAAGCATAAGGACAAAGAGAAGAATTTTGAGGTAGGAGACTTAGTCCTCATATGGAATAGAGAAAATGAACGTAAGGGAAAACATTCGAAGTTCCAAAATCTATGGCTCGTACCTTTCCAGGTATCCGAAAAAATTTGGGTAGGCACGTATCAGTTGTAAAATCTGAGGGGGGAACTCAACGCCCTCGCGGTGAACAGCCAAGCCCTAAAACAATATTTCTGTTAAAAAAATGTGTGTGTGTGTGTCTTTCCATGATATTTTATGATTAGGATAAATGTGTAGGTGTAAGGTACAATGATTGCAAAGTCCTTTTATTCATGTTTTTTTCTTTTGTTTGGTATTTTCTTGCAATAAATTTGTGTTCCGCAATGAATTGGTTGACCCAAATCAATATGGTGTAGAAAACCCTTATCCTAACTCACACTTACATGCAACACAAGAAACGTTGGGAAATTGCATTTTTTATTCAAAGAGTTCTATATATAGTCTTTGCAAACAAACGACCTTAGTGAGTGATGAAGTGTTCACCTAGTGGTCTGGTAAATCCTAAAGGGAAAGATGGCAAGATGGAAAGGACCACATGTACCTCTAGACAGAGCTAGGAAGAATTTCACCTTAACCATTTCATCTTGCAGATAACAGACGTCCTCCTCTCCCACTCGCTCAGGGAATCTCTGCCAGAAATAAATCAATTATATTAAATGAGTGCAAAGTAGGAGAGGGTATGTATATAACTCTGTCGGGGCTATCGACACTCGCTAGCAGTGGAGTAAGGTCTATGACGTCGGGGTGACTCCATCAGGGCTATGGAAAATCGTTGGCAACGGAGCAACACCGTAGAAAGTGAATGATGATAACTAAAATTTCCTTGAGCCAGTGAATTCCTTACCTGGATCTTGTCAAAAGGGGGCATGGGTTACAGTCAAGAGGAACAAAGGTAGAATAAGGGTTAAACTCCATAAGAGGACTCAGATTCACAAACCGAGGGAATTGTACATGTATCGATGGGAAATACTCTGATAAAAGCAAAGCTAGTTAGTTTCTTATCCATCTTCTGCATCAGCTAATCCATAGGGAAGGAATAAAGATTCTTCTTTCACCTAGAGAATCTCCATTTGTTGATCTCTCAACACACCCTAAAATCTTTTATGAAATTCTATCACTTTTGGGTACCACTTGTTTTCTTTGTTTTGTTGTCTAAACTGAGTCCATTGTGGAGGGATTGCTAAAAAAAAATTCATGTTTCTTCATCGATCAAAGTGAATTTGTTTGAACCTATCAATGTGAAAACCTTTGTGTCTAAAAGAACTTGGCATTCTAACTAAGAATCTTCAGCTAAAATTGTGACTAGCGTGCATGTGTTCGGCGTCGAAAAAATCCAAGCAAGTAAAATGACCACACACTAACAATAATCATCGATCATCGATGCACCATCAACATCGGTAAAAGGTTGAGTAATTTTGTGTTAGTTATTCACCATGAAGATTCAGGATATAGTCGATTCCCATTAGCGTCACCAAATATGAGAGGGATAAACATTGACAAGAGCCATGACAAACCCCCTGATAGCCAATGAAGGATGCATTGGTTCAGGGTCAGTGAAATATCAAAGGGTTAAATAATTGAAAATCTTTGCATTGACACATCGTCGATCGTCAATCCTAGATGAACTTTTGGCATCAGAAATTTTCGAGGGAGTTAATCCGGGATAATTTGGTTAAGCTTATCGTTGACCATTGATCCTTGATACTTTTCGGCATCGGCAGGGTAGGATCTGTTGTTAAAATGATTAGATAAGGAAAATTCCCTGATTCTGAATAACATGATTAAACGAAGACGCCAATTTCAAGTGCCACGTGTCTTTGCCGCGTAGTTATTTCATACGGTCTAATTTTGTCCCAAGTCACCTTAAGAATCCATGTGTCCTAGTCACACTTTTGAGTCATCTTTGCCACGTTATCTCTATATGGCAAGATGGATCAGCATCGAAGATTTTTCCAGGAGATATCAACGAGCAGTGTTTAAAGAGAAGCCTTGAATCTCGATCCACCCATTAAATTAGTGAGACAATTGGATGTTTTCATCACTAGATATGATCGGATTTTGCCATTTAATAGGCCATTTAATGTTTCGCTCCATATATATTTATCCCCTGTGCGTCGAATGATAAACAGGGATTTGAAATCACTAATAGACCATATTATATCCCGCGCCCATGCCGCCAATCTACGATTGAATTTAATTTTAAACATGATGAAGATATGGTGACAGATTTTGTAGAACCAAACTCATATCTCGAATTGAATAATTGATACGAAAAGGTAAGTTCATCTCTGTTTAAATCATGAAAACATATTCGAACACTTCAATTATTCACATAAGTTTCCATTACATAGCACCCGAAGAAGAGAAGAGATCGTCTCAAGACTAAGTTGATTCTCAGACCATCAAAATAGGTTAAGCTAGTAGAAGAGGTATGTGCTAAATTTTATCAGTTTGGCAGTCGTAATTTGTTAGATATCATCATTTGATCATTTACACAGTGTCTAACTATGTTCTAGCTATAGAAAAAAAATGCCTCCAAGAAATCCAATGACCAGACACTCGCCGAGAGCACTGAAGTTAAAGGAGGCAGAAATTGGTGAGGGTTCTTCTCCCAGCACTGTGAGGTAGTTGGAATACGCTCCCAGGATGGAGCCAGTCATTAAAAACTCGACCCATAAATAATTCATTCAACCCTCAATTTTTGACGATACATAAGTGACCACTGGATCCAAAATAATTCTCCCATAGTGGGGATATCTATTCAACATAATTAACCGGGAGGATTACCCATAGCTTATCCCACACAACCACTCGGATGTAAGGGCTCTCGATGACCAAGTTTTCCTGAACATTTAGCGGTCGTTCTTGCACATGGTAGTCTTTCGAACTCTAATTTTTCCATGCATCAAGACCCTGAGTTGGTTAATTGATCACACAGATGCGCAGAAATGCCTAATCAATGATGAGAATGGAAGGTGTGACAGGGTTTTTCTCCCAATGGAAGTCTAGAAGTACTACAAGATCAGGGACCCAGAAGAGGGGATAAACACAGACTTCATGGTGAAGTTCTATGAATTCCAGGACACCAGTCGATTGATGGCCTCATGGTGGAAGGAGGACAATAAATTTAAAAATTGGAGAAATGGTTGGTATGGGACAGTGAACCTGAGGGAGACATACATCTACTTGATGGCTCTCATCTACATATTATATGGGGAAAGGGATTGCGCAAAATTCTCAGAGGCGTGGATGCCCCTAGAGTACATTGTGGCTATTTCAGGGAGTAGTTTCAACTGGAGAGAAATCATCTCCAAGCAATTGATCACCAATGTATTGCAGGCTCAGATGTTGAAAGAAGGAGAAGCTCCCACTTTTCACATGGCCTCGTACCTTCTAGATGTAATCTATGCAAGGAATGACTTCGTCGGTATGAATTTAAGCTGGCATGTTGCAGAAATTCGTGTTGATGTCTACTTCATCATCTTATGGGAGAACAGGTGCAAAACATCTTATGCCCTTATTTGTGATGAATTCATCGCCCGAGTTTATTTCATTATTTTTAAAAGGGAATGCCCAAGCCTGTATGTAGAAGCCAAGAAAATGATCTTAAAGGAAAATGATCTTGAAGGAAAGCCACCAATATCTAGATGAGCACACAACCTATATTAGGGTGTTCGGGGCCACCAGAGCACCGCATTTTCTCCCTGCTCATGTCCCAGATCGGCTCATTGTAGGAGAAATCTATTATCAATCTATCCTGCAGGGATATAAAGCCACTTTGGTCAAGGATAAGGAATGAGAATTTATACCCTACGGCTTCCATGTGGGGATTTATATAGTGAAAGACACTGCTCAAGCCAAAAAAAAAGTTTTGATTAATATTGAACTCAGGTTCCCAACAGGTCGATTTCCCAAGCACGACCCTAAAGGCCTAGTCCTCCAACACGCTTCACAAGTATCGTCTTGTTGGCCATACATGCATGACAAGTTTGAGGATGATATTTTTATAGAATGCCTTCATGACTGGGAGAAGGTATTATAGAGGAAATCCAACCCGAACATGACAAGATTAAAATCTATGGTCATGGATGAGCATGTTGAGACAATAGAGTAGTCAGCTCAAGAAGATCTCATGGTTAGAGAAGAAATCAGAGCAATAGAGACCACAGATGCACAAAGGAGAGGGTTGTTGTTACTAGAATGATCCCAAAGATTCATCGACCAGTTAGATAACGATCCTCAAATCATATAAATGATTAGGATCCCCTCAGATGACCCAATCACAATCAGAGAGGAGCCAAGTGGCTTAGATTCAATACAACTGGAGGAAATTACAGATCTGGAAAACCCTAAAGTTCCATCACCACAGATTAGATCATCGGCGACCATTCCAACCTAGCCTAAGGTTTCAAGAACGCCAGGTGAAAAAGGTGTTCCAAACCCCCTGTTTGATCTAATAACTATCTATGACGATGAAGAGAGTTCGGAGGTTTCCCTGGTAACTCTGATACCAATTATAGAGGAGAAGGAACCTGAGAAAAATATGCCTCAAGTCCTGATTCTTCAGTTCAAAACCTTCCGCAGAGTGACCATGAGGTTGAAAGTGTCTTAGACATTCATTTTCTCGACCTGTCAGAGACCCCAAAAGATATCTTGAGGGATGAGTTAGGATCAAGTGGCCAAAAAGAGGAAGTTCAACAGCAAGGGATCGACACCTCAATAGATGATTACCAAGTAAGTACTTAACCTATCACTGATTATTCAATTTTGGTTGATACTTCACTAGTTGATCAACAATAAACTGAGGTCGAGCCATCGAAGCATATGAAAGAAACCAAGGAACCAATCCTAGAACAGATACACGCAGCAGGGAACTTGGGAAACACTCTAACCTGGGGAGAACAATGAATCCCTGAGCCTATTGACGAGGTCTCCGATATACAGGCGATCACTTATGACAGGAAGAGGAAACATATCATGAAGAGGACCACCAAGAAGAGAAGACTCAAACTGGATAGCTCAATTCTCATCACCACAGAGGAGACATTGTCCATCACTGAACACGCCAACACATATGAGCTTATAGGTGCAGGGATGGATATCACTGATGCCACGTTGGATCAAGCAAGGAGAGATGAAAAGGAACTGGCCATTGCACTAAAGGAGTTAGATCATCTGAGCCATTTGGAAAAATACTATCAAGACTCAACGCAGGTCACGATGTTTCTGAAGAGTGAGTTTCAGTATGCTTATGCAAAGTTCACAAACAAACGACATATTTTCACTACAGTGATAGTTGATTTCCAAGAAGATACCCTTATGGAACTAGCAACCTGAAAGGACATGGAGAGGTGGTATGAAAAGGAATACCAAGTGGTAGAAAGAATTGATTACATCAGCGTAGTGCAAAAGGGTCGAGACGCAGAAGAGCATCGTATTTGAGTGTTAAGGGATATCAACATCTCTCGGATCAGGAAAGAATCTGAATATTGGGTAAGTATGGCCCAGGAACCTCATCGGGAGATACAAAAGAAGTGGGTTGAGTGTGAAAAAGGATGGGAAAAGATCAATCAGAATATGAAAGGCATCGGCCTCCCAGAATTCAGCTCACCCGAAGACTTTGTCGACCTGCATGACATATTCAAGCGACATGCAGAACAAGAATCCGCATAGACAGTGAAGATCGCACAGGTGGCGAGCATGGCACCAAATAAATTACAACACTTTATGGAACATTCGATCAAGACTTGTGCAGTTCTGCAGCGGTTGAGTGCCAAGATTATCAAATACATAGAATGGGCAGTAGAAGTGAAAGAAATCCTTTCAGCCCCGATGGATCAGCACAGGTTCTCGTATGCTAACACATGCGAGGATCTCTTCATCAAGTGGTCGAAATATGAGAAGAGTCATCCACTCCAGTAGAACCACGAGATTATTCCTAGAGAACAAAGAGATCAAGTGCCACGTGATGATATTTTGTTTTACTTAACTTAAACTTGTAGCAGTTATTTTTAGTTAGTGATTCTTTATAAATAAATAGATTGACCTTTTAGCAAGGGGCGATGGATTTTTGGAAAAGACCCTCTTTTTTGGAATTGTAAAGAACTATTTCTGAATGACCTTAATTGAGAATTCTTGTTTAGGACCAGAGACCAAAAAAAAAAATCATCAAAGGCGTTATGTGATTGGATTGAGGAGGAATTACTTCCAACTTTATTTTAGTAATTGATGTTGTAACGAGTAAGATTTTATGAATCTATTGATAAGTTATATGTTCCAATATTTTTTGCAGTTATTTTGTTCTTAATGATGGAAAGAAAATCGTTGTGCTAATGTGTGATTGATGTTAGATCTAAGGAAACTGTTTTTCTTGGCACCATATTATTACATGCGTATTTTTCTTACGATAATTGTATCTCAGCCAATGATGAAATACCAGCAATTTAACATATTAGTACTAGGCTTGTAATAGGTGTGAATATATTTGTCTACATGCTTGAGCACAAGGTTTATCCCAAGCGCAACCTTCTTCAGTAGTTAAGAATCCCTTCTATCAGTTGGTTTATACCAGCACACATCATTTTATCAAACTCGTCTAATAAAAGAAAAGACAAAAAGAGAACGTTTAAACTGAAGGAGGAACTCTCATAGTAAGATATCATGTCAATCACCACGTAAATCACATTGATAAATTAGCTAGATTGAAATATCTGGAGAACCCTTCCACCATCAAATGTTGTAGAGTCTAATTGGGCCTCTAAGGCGGGTTTGGTTCCTGTTGTTTAGTTAAAGGGATCTCGAACCCCTCAACAATTTATTTTGTTGTCTTTGCTTGGTTCTCCATCTCAACTATTTGGAGTGCGGCTTCTTGTTTCCTCTTTTCTCCAACCTCGGGAGAAGTCATAGGGTTAAGCCTTTCCTTGAGCTCCTCAATATCATTTTTGTATTGATCAATTGTTTATGAAATGAGGTTGATATTCTCCTATGCACTTCTCTTTTTTTCTTGTGCGTTGTTTGGGATGTGATTATATGTCGATGTCAATCCCTATTTCAATATGTTTGCACGTTATTTATCTTCCTCCTCTATGGTGAGTTGGTCACATGTAATTTGAAGAATCTTTGTGAATCCTCTTCTCACATCTAACATTGTTGCATCCACATGGGCCCTGTAATGCACTTCTTGCATGACACTGGTATGTATCCCATATAAGGCCTTTGTAGGTATTTGTGCCATGATCATTTCCACTTGTTCTACCTCCTCCAGGGGTTTCTGCACAATCTCTTGATCAAATATGATCATTTGACATGTTACCAAGAATGTTTCCCTACCCTAGACAATGAACTTCACTGTCTCTTTGCCTTATTTCTATGCAGGTGGCCTCTGTGTCCTTTCTTGTTGCTACATGAAGGCATGTGATCCTTCCTGGATCCGTAGTTGTTGTATATTTTCATGAACCTCTAACAGCTTCTCCATGATCTCTTCTCGCTGCACCTATGCAATTCGGATCACTTCTTCACCTCGGTCTTGGACTTTTTCCGCAATGATCTCTGCATCATCCTATGTCATGGTGATGTCTAGGTATTTCATCTAATACTTACTTTTCTTGCACGCCTCTTTTTCATGCATGGGTTTCCTCATTGTCTGTGAGGGTTGCGCCCCACTTGTTGTTCCCTGGTTTTTTTCTTCTCCAGTCTGTGCAATCTCATCCTTCCCAGTTTGTGGATGGATTCATGTCCTTGCTACGGTTGGTGTCTTCCTCGGTTGTTTTGGTATTGCACTGCTTCCGCTTGGTTGAGTCTGCGTTGCAATTGTTCTAGTATTGTAAGTTGGGCTACCTTTTCTAGTTGATGAGCTTGATTCTACCTTATCCTTAGGCTTGGAGGATTGCGTTGTGCCTAACCTCGTGGTTGGTTTTGCTACTAGTAGTTGTCACCACGTAGGTCAGTCTTTGATGATCCAGTCCACTTCCTCTTTAGTGATGCAGTACTTCATATTTAGCCACGCCTTCTTGGGATCCCTCGCGGCTTGGATCCATACATGATGCATGGATGCCTTGAATTTTTACATCCCCTCTATCCCCTACACTACCTCCATCGGTATGTGCCATACATTCGTTGTGTGTTGTTGTATGTCTTCTAGAAACATGGTGAAGACTACGTTATTGGTCTGCTGTGTCTGTTGGATCATGTTGTCATTGATGCCAATGGTTTGATTGATTGATGTCA
>ML777909.1:853435-871026 GCA_009831015.1 Picea engelmannii | reverse complement strand
AGATGACTCATTATTGTCTTATCATGATTGATAAGGTGCACAAATGGATGAACTCCAAAGTGGTCCCCTTATGGTGAAATCCCTCACGGGAATACACTTTGCGGATTGAGTTATCCTAGAAGAATGGTTGGAGGACCCATGCTTGTATGTGGAGTAATGAGATGAATATCAAGGAAATTGTTGGTGAAACTACCCTATATGGATAGTTCTTGTCATGTCGTTTACGGTGGTATGTGGAATGTCACATAAATCCTCATGGTTTGAGAGTTATGGCCTTACGAAGATGAAGGACCCCCACATGAAGGCTTGAAGCCCCCAAGGTCAAAGAAGTCAAAGTGACCTAAAATAAGAAATCATTATTTAAATGATAAAGTAAAGTGACAAAGTCAAGGTGGATTATTTAAATAATAAAGAGAAGTGACAAAATCAAGAAATGATAAAGTAAGGTGACAAAATCAAGAGGGAATATTTAAATGATAAAGTATTGGAGAACTTTCTATTTATGGAAAGTGGTTAACCCTAAAATAAGGAAAATAGGTTAAGTGACCTAGAAATGGGTTAAGTGGCCTAAAAATGGTTTAAGTGACCTAGAGAATGAAAGAATAAATAAGATAGCAATGGTCTCTTGTAGATTATCCTTATTATGGATCAATGGAGAGCTTCTTGTGAGAATATCTTTTGGAGTATTGATGGACAGCTTCTTGTGAGAAAATTTTGGTTTGGATCTCTTGAGAATGATAGAAGATCTATTCTGAGAAAGAGAGCATGAGGAAGATCTCATGGACACATTGAATTTTCGGCAAGTCTGAGATCATGATGGCGAAATTCTCAAAATTACAGAAAAACCCTATTTTCTAGTGCGTACGCGGGTTGTCTGTGTATAGGGGGCGTATACGCAACTTGTTAGTGTACAAGGTCTGTACAGTACACAGGCTGGCAGTGTATAGGGAGCGTATAGTGAAAACCTCATGGAGTTTTGTGGTTGTGCTGATGACAAGTTGTTGAAGACTGAAGCAGGTTCCAGATCTTCACTCTATGGGATCAGATCTATCACTGAGACACTAGTATGGTTACATTATTGTCTTGATGGATAGCATTGCTTATTGTGTTGTGAATGCCTAGGGAATTCTTGGTATGATTGTTATGATGTGGTTTATGTTGGTTGATGGAGTAAGAAGCACTCTTATGATTCTGTTCTCATATGATGGGTATAGTATGTTGATTTCATATACATGATAAATTAGCATTCATATTGATTGGTTGTGGAGCATGAGAAAGCTATTGGAGAGCTTGGATGTATTGTGACTGGCTAGTGGTTCGTTTGGAAAGTGAGAAATAGAAGAGAATGATAAATTGGTTGCAGAGGATCTGAGAGGATCTTGAAGGATAAACCCTAATAGATCATAAGGTATATGCAGGTTGTAGTACTGCTTGGGTGCGTATAAACGCGAGTTGTACTACTGGTAGGGCATGTACACATGCATGCTACACTACTAATAGGTCGCGTACCTGTTGCATATTGATATCTGTTGAGGATCGTTGCCTCACCTCTGTTGATGTTGAGGATGTAAGTTGAGTCTTGCATTATAGAGCTCGTGCTCTTGTAGAGTTGTACTCTATTCAGTTATTTCTAAACAAACCCAAGGATTGTAGTCCATAATAAAAAGAAAATTGTGCATACATCTTGTGTTCTTTGTGTTCCTTGTGGTGATGACTTGTTGATGATATATTGTTGATATATGTTGTTGATATGTGTTCACATCTAACTAGTTATAAATGATATCAATGAGTAATGAATAAAATTTTGAATGTTAACTAATGAGATTTTTGTAAGAGGGAAGGTTTTGGAAAAAGAGCCCCACACTCATTCACCCCCCCCCCCTCTAAGTGTGGTAGGTGTGTCCAACAATTGGTATCAGATCGGGCCTTCACTACAAGCCTTAACAAGCTTGAAGGAGATACATACACACACAAATGGATGATGAAGTTCCAATCCTTGATGAGGAAAACTATTATACTTGGAGAATAGAGATGAGATTACATTTGAATACAATGGGAGCAGCAATTTGGAAGGGAGCCATTGGTGGATCAGTTCCTTTGAATAACAAGTCAAAGTTTGCATCTCAAAGGGAAGGAAATAAGAATGATGCATTGGCTCTCAAGACCATTCTTAGTGGATTCTCAAGCCCTTTCAAAGAGAGCATGGGACAATGCACTTCTGCCAAGGATCTATGGCTAAAGCTAGAGGAGACATATCAAAGCAAGAAGGAGAAGGAAGATATTGAATATCACTCCATCAAGATCTCCAAAAACCCTTGAGTATATTATTTTTAAATGTGATCTTGAAAACATTTCAAGTGAAGATAAAGAATCAAGTGATGATAGCACAAAGGAAGATCTTGAAGACATTTCAAATGAAGGAAAATAATTATGTGTTGATGTTGGAAAAAAGGAAGATCGTGAAGATATTTCAAATGAAGGTAAAGAACCCTCAAAAACCCTTGATTGCAATGATGATGATGAAGTTTTCTCTACAAGTGAAGAAGAAGATCTAGAAACAGTTTGTGTAAAGTTTGATGGTAATTACCCCATGAAAAGAATAGAAGAAAATCTATTAAAACTTCAAAAGGAAGTTGACGAGGGTTTATATAGATATAGAAGTGATCATTATTATATAGACTATAACTATATTTTGGATAACACTGAGAAGTTTCTTAGAAAGTAAATGCTCAAAGAATGAGAAGAGAGCAATAAGACTCAATTAGAAGAAAAGGAAGAAGAGATCAAAAGACTAAAGAATGGAAAAGAAGATATGAATGTAGATGATGAGATTAGCAAAAGTTTTGAAACCATTGTCCATCTCAAGACCCAAATTGAAGAAGCCAAAAGAATAGAACTATTGAAGAATCAAATAAAAGAAAAGGAAGAGTCATGTTGTAAGTTAGAAGCTGAAATTGTTGATCTTAGAAATAAAGTGGAGAAGTCAAATAAATTCTTGAATAGCTCACTAATCTTGGATGAGATCTTGGAAAGTCAAATATCACCATATGATAAATCAGGTCTTGGATATAAAGGAGAAGCTACACATGATGAAGCAATCACCTCAAAGAAGCATGAGGTAAGTCCATCAAAGAAGGAAGACAATGTTGCAAAACAACCATCTACACAAGGCAAAGAAAATTTCAAAAAAACAAAGCAAGGAAGACATCAAGAAGCTATTCTTGGGACACCAAAGCAAAGGTATGAAAGTATTTTTCATGGGCATTGTTATTCATGTAATGGATATGGTCACAAAGCTTTTGAAAGTAGATCTTATGAAAGGAGATATAATGGAAGATTTTATAACACCATGAGGTGTTAGATATGTGATCAAGTAGTTCACATTGTTGTTCATTGTAACACCATGAGATGATACAGTTGTAGTGGATTTGGCCACAAATACTAGGAGTGTTGGAACACAAGAAGAAAGGCCATGATGAGGACTTCAAATAGCATGGCTAGAAGAAGGAATGAAGTAAGGAAGGCAGAGATCTTTGAAAATATGGATACTAAGACCTCAAGTTCTAAGGAGCAAGGACATCTACAGAAGTGGGTGAAGAAGACAGAGCAGCCAGAACAGAATGAAATACTTAAGGGAAGTTCAAAAGAGTCATCTACTGAGGCATACGCAGGTGACAGTGGTGATAGTCACGTACATACGCAAGCTGACCTTGAATAGGTCACGTACATACGCGAGTTGTTGTGCAGTAGGCCGCGTATATGTGGTAAAGCCTTGGGAAAAAGGCAATGCACATAGCTTGTAGCTTGATGTGATGGTATAACTCTACGATGTAGGGTCTGACATGGTTTATTGCAGGTTATGACATTGTTTGTTGCAGGTTTTCATGATTCTATATTGGATTATGTAAGGTGATGATGTAAAATAAAATCTTGGGTGTATAGGAATAACCCATGTGTTGCACCTCTTTTGTCATCTAAATGAGAAAAACAGAGGTGCTTACAAGCTTAGTTGGGTTAGCTAAGAAAGACAGCAGTAAAGGAAAGGGTTAGAAGAATAAAGCATAAAAGACTAAGCTAAGAATTAAACTAGGAATGATAAAAACAATTAAACTAAAGTGTATAAGGACATAAGAGCAAGAAACAAACAAGACTCATGTCACCAATGGAAAGGATTGTATTAGTGAAAAGAAAACACCAAAGAGAAAGGGGGACTTTGGGTCCCTTCTTCCTCCAAGAGAGGGCTCTTAGACCCCCAAGATTGAGCTCTTCTTACAACTTGAAAACTTGAAAGAAATGGTGAAAGAATCCCAAGCTAATTCACTCAAAGGATGATGTGAATAGCTCCAATGGAATGGTGCTAGTATGATCTTGATGAGAAAAGAGGATTCCCCAAGAGAATAGCAGCAGCATAACCTTACAAATGAATTCCTTGAAAATGTAGTGCACCCATGGCCTTCTTTTATAGCACCTCTTTGAGGTATTATGCAACCTGCTTTTAGTGTGAACAAGGGGGTGTTTAGGGAACCTTTAGGTCTTTGACCAGCCACCCAGCCGGATCCAGACGAGATTTGGATGTCAAATCGACTTGGAATCTGAACCAGAAGTGGGTGGGAGGCCAAGCAACATCATAAATGCTTCGTTCTCAAGTGTGTGTGGCTTTTAGTGTCCATAGTCGCGCATCGTGCGCATGTGCGCTTTTCCTATGTTTCTTTATGGTGCATGTGCACACGCTGCCTGTATAGTCATAGAGCATCCTAATTTGATAACTGGTTGTATAGTTTTGGACCCTTTGGAAATGATTTTTTGGTAATTTTGGTCCATGGGTGAACTTAATAGCTATTTGAAGATGGTGGATTCCTGTAACCATTTTCGAACGAAATTTCAGTGATAAAAGATGCCCCCTGATGGATGAGGTTAGGAGCATATGTATAGCCAAAATTCATCAATGTTTCTTCTATTGAGAGTACCATTGTAAGAAAGAGTGATAGTGAGAGTAGCAAGAGCGACCCATTGGAGGGAGAAGGGAACCTGTAGGACCCAACCTTTCACAGGGTGTGAAAACTAAATTGTGTACAAACGAAGTGAGCATGCCCCATGCTCATGTCATGTAACACAAAAAATGTGGAAGACAGTAACTGAAGTCGTGTGTTGGTGAAGATGAATGCAATTCCCTCGGGGGCATGTTGATAAGAGAAGAAGAAAATTCTGATGAGGAACAATACTCTGAAAAGTAGGCAATGACACCTGTAGGAAGTATCAAGGATTCTGCGGGCATTGATAGCCCAACAAATTTCAAAGTTCTTCAGAAAATACAAGAATAATTGTAATAGTCGCAAAGTAAGACCCACTGTAACGTGGGAAAGTAGGTGATAAGGAATGCCCCAACCAAGGGCGACATGGGTTTTTTTTTCCAAAATGGAAGAAGGTCGCCAATGGTGACGACAAAAAGCTATGTGAGATGCTGGAAACAATGGCTTAGTTACAAAAAGAATTAAAAAATCAGTTGGGATAATAATGCAAATACAGAAATGGGTGACCCAGTGTAAGATGGCTTGGCCCGAGGATGGCACAAGTTGGTGAAAAAATAAGTGGAGGGTTGGGGCCCCATAGGCAGGTTTCTGTAGTAGGGAAATGTATGGAGGGAAATCTGCAGATGGGAAAACTAACAGTGGAGGAAATGGATGGTAAATGATGTTGCGGGAGTGAAGTTAAAAAATAAAACCGTGAGGAAGTTCCCTAGGAGTCCGTTGGGTAGGATAGCAAAAATGAGGAGAAGGAGTATGTGGTCGATTCGCGACATGATGTAATACTATCAGGACTCCCATCCCTAAAGGGTGAAAACAACATGAGTGTCAAAGTGCCAAGGGGGACTATGAATGGGACAACTCATGTGGGGGAGAGTGCTACTGGTGACAGTACCCAAAATGCAGTGGAGGTGACAATACTACAAAGCCATATTATAGGGACCCTAAAGGAAAATTTCAGAGGGTGTGGATGCAATTGAGATGCAGAGGGAATGATTACATGCTAGTTTCGATCATATACTTGAAGGGGTCGCGTTGGTGTGTGATTACCCAATACCTACACAGATGACAACCAAATACCCAACGTGAACAATATCTGAAGATAACGAACATAGGACAGTTATTTGACAATTTTGAACATGAGCATGCGTACCTGGACGGGGTATGAGAAAATGACTCCCTGGGGGGTAGGGATGGATGGTGACCTGGGAAGTATGACTATGTAGGCAGCGAGATTCTAATCGTCTGGATGAAGACGGATCAAAAAATGGACATCCAGAGCTCCTGGAATTGAGCATGGAAGTTTTGGCCAAAAGGGCCTATATATAGTTGTAGGGCCCACATTGCCACCTCATTTAGACTTGCTTCTATAGTGATTAGAGAGGATATTCCAGATTAGATTCGTAGATTTCGAGAGTGTGAGGAAGTCGATCTGGGAGGTGCGAGAGTCAGGTTAGTGGTCTCATCCTCTTGTACAGTAGTTAGATGTTATTTTTGGGTTGGACCGTACGGATGGTCGTACGGTGGGTTTTTTGAGAGTGGGGCCCCTTAAATGTGCGGGCAATCGATGTCAACCCACGCATAAGTGCGCGGTTGTAATGGGTACATTCGTGCATGGGTGCACCTCAATTTGGGAGACAGGTGTGCATGGGATGCACGCCTGTTTGACACACAGTCGCGCACACATGCGTGGTTATGGTTCTGACAGTAGCGCATAAGTGCGCTACTATGTAGTGAACAAGCGCACATCTGATGCGCGCCTGTGGGATAAACAGGCGCACATACATGCGCTCTTGTGGGGTGGAAAAGTGCACATGAGTGTGTGTCTGTAGGGAAAACAGTCGTGCCCTTGAGGCAAAGCTGAGGGTGAAAATAATTTATCTTTTTTCTTTTTCTTTTTTTGGGGGGGGATATTTTTGGTGTGTTGATGAGTTGTGATGGTTGATCAAGTATTGTATATGTGGATGCAGGTGATCATTTGGGATGATCTCAATCCATTAGAGAGAGAGGGATTGGACTTGACTGAGGGAGGCTGTGAGGGATGAGGAGCTGGTGGCTCGAGGTGCTTTGGCGGCCTGTGGGCTGCTGAAGTTTTTTTAGTGTCCACTGGTGAGGGCACAAGAGTATCTGTTGCAATTCTTGATTTCTATGTGGAGTCTGAAGTTGCAATGTTTCATTGTGCGTGGGGAGAACTTGGCATTTTCTGCTGAGGAGGATGTCTATTTTCTGATTGGGCTCCCTTTTCGGGGAACCCTGCTACCGGATGAGCCGATGATAGTTGGGGATGGGCAGTTGGCTACCCTTGCCCAGGCATATTGTTTGGGAGAGGATTTCATATATGGGTTCGTGGTGAGGATTGGGGCAATGGATTCCTTGGTTCATCGTTGCATGGCAGCGATGATTGTGAGAGTGTATGGGTCGCTTGCGACCCAACAGATTAGTTGTGGCCAGCTGAGGATCATGCAGCGGGCGCTAGGGGGTGATCATTTTGCCTGGGGCATGATGCTGCATGCCAAGATGGTGGGACAGCTCACCAGATGTCAAGTGGCCGAGTCAGGGCATTTTTCTTTCAGATCTATCCTGGTGGCTTGGTTTCTAGAGAGGGTTCCTATGTTACGCCCGAGATTTTTGTTAGACCCACCAGGGGCGCGAGAACCGCGACTACGATGGTGGGTGACGATATTGGTTCATCATGGGGATGGTGAGGGTGGTCATTACTTCACAGTCGAGGTTGCACAGGTGTGGCGTCAAATGCCACAGATCATTTTACAGTTTCCATATAGCAAGGTATATTTCCATGATGACCCCGAGATGATATTACCTCCAGGAGAGGTATTCAACCGCTGAGGTATGATGTTATTTGTGCTGATTTTTTATTTGTTTCTAGATAGTATAGAATATGGTGGATATTTGTATGGATGTTGATGCTATCATGTGTTTTCTTGTGTATATGTGGGGCCGCGTGGACAAGAGGTCGAGCTGATCAGAGCGTTAGGTCGTCAAGGGCCTAAGAGACCACTGCGAGTAGATTTTCAAGCAAGCGAGAGGCAGTGACGAGAGGATGTTGGGGTGAGGCCTGGTGATGATGATAGAGTGGCCAGGAGGTTTCATTATGATGAACCTGGTGCAGGGTCGTCACATGCTTCTCCAGCTGAGGCTGGGGGAGAATTCGATGATTTTCGTCGCCAATTAGAGGTGGTTCTACGGGGAGTGCACGAGGGGATGTGGGTGAGGATCTAGGATGAGGGGATCCTGGAGTAGTGTATTGGGTTGTAGGCAGAGTCGCGGACCCTGATCCACAGAGCAGTTGTAGCCAAAGCTGCAATGGATGGGAGGTTTCCCCTGGGACCGGAGGGACCTAGAGCTGGTGGGGTACCTCCGCCAGAGGGAGAACCTGGTGTTGGAGCACTAGAAGCACCCTGAGGGCCTCTGGATATGTATTTTTTGTATTTGATATAGGCTGGTGAGCCCATTTTGTATAGTTTTGACATACATTTTTGTATTGATAGGGATGACGTGACTCACCTGCCTACGGGCGATGTACTATGTTTTGTAAACACTTATGACATTTTGACCGATATATATATATGGATATACATTTTTGGATCTTGGGAATGTGTACATGTGTTATGTGTTTTTTGTTGATGATGTCTAATGTATGGGTTAGGACCGATTACTGATGTTTGATGTATGCGTACTGGTAGTTTGATGTGATAAATGCCAATCTAATACTAGGTTAGCCATATTATCTTCTATTTGATTAAATTGTCTTGGGATATGTGTGAATGTGATGGAATCAAATTGTCGAGATAACAGTATAACTTGCAGGTATTTACGGAAGAGGCAAGGATCACAAACGTGGTACACGTTATTGAGTTGGAGGACAACAAACTGGGAATCAAGGAAAATTCTAAGGTGATGAATATGGAGATGACTAGCCTCAACGAGGAGACCAATGATGGCGGTGTATTCTGCTTGATTGTTGGTGGCTGAGCCTAAACATATGTCGTTTGTGTGGAGCAGGTCATGTGAAGGTTAATAGAGGGCCCAAGCAGTGAAAGTGATATTCTGAGTCCAGCGGCTAGCTCCGTCGGCGTAACCGATGTGGTAGGTCGATGGGGGTGGCATCTGTCAATAACACGAGTGATAGATTAGAAAGGAGGTATGGATAAAAGAAGATTAAAAACTCTACAAAAGACGTACAAAAAAGAAAAATCCTAGTGTATTATGGCTACGCTCAGGCATAAAATTTCTTTAAGTATAATCCATTGACGGGTTCTTTGAGAGGATGGCCTTCGGGGGAGGTCAGGATATATGCCCCTTTAGTGAGGCAATGTTGGATGATGTATGGTCTATTCCATAGGGACTCGAACTTTCCATGACCGAGGGTATTGTGAGCGATATCATAAGCAAGGACGAGGTCCCCTTCGTTAAATGAGCGAAGGTTGACATGGCGATCAAAGGTGTCTTTTGACCATTTCTTGGTTGCCTCATTGTTCTGTAATGAGGATCGATGGTATTCATCTAGGGACTCTAAGTTCAACAAATGTTGCTCCATTGGAGAAATTTTGGGTAATAGCTCGATAGCGGTGCGTAAGGTGGGAATTTCTCACTTGATGGGAAGAGTGGCCTCAACTCTATGGACTAGATGGAATGGTGTGAAACCAGTGGCAGTTTTGACTATCATGTGGTAAGCCCAGAGTGCGGAAAATAACATATGATGCCAATTGGTCTTATTTTTGTTAACCGTGCGCTACAACATGGTTTTGAGGACCTTGTTAACAGCTTCCACCTGTCCATTGGACTGAGTGTAGTATGGTGAGGCGAACTCGTGCGAGAATCCTAACATGGATGAGAGTTCAATGAAAATATCATTCTCGAAATGTTTCCTATTATCATAGACTAGTTGGAGTGGTACGCCAAAGAGGGATATGACGTGGTTAAAGAAAAAACGTGTTGTTGTGTCAGCAGTGTGTTGAAGGTCGGCATGGCTTCGGCCCACTTTGTGAAGTAATCAACTGCAATGACTATGTATTTGTGTCCATTGCTGGATGGAGGATTGCAAGTCATGAAGTCGATGCCCCATTTGCAAAAGGGGCCTATGGTGATGACTAGGTGTAGAAGAGCAAGTGGTGCGCGTGCTTTGTTGGCATAAAGATGGCATTTATCACATCGCTTCATGACATGAATGCAATCGTGAAATAATTTAGGCCAAAAGTAACCTGTGCGGATGATTTTCTAGGTGGTGGATATCCCAGAGAGATGCCCCCCGCAAGTGTCGTTGTGGCAGTCGTTCAAGACTCTATCGACCTTGTCAATAGTCAAGCATCGACGAAGTATGGTGTCAACCCCTCGCTGATATAAGATATCCCCGATGAGGAGGTAGTGGGGTGCTTGATGATGAATACGTCGACGATCATCTCTAGAGAGGTGGTTTCCGAATTTTTGTGTTCAGAGATAGACGAGAAGATCGTTGTACCAAGGGTCATCTGAGGGGATGTAAAAAATATGTTCATCTGGGAAGTCGGTATTGATGGGGGAATTGGTAGTATCAGAGGGAAAATCTGTGATGAGTTCGGTGAGGACGAGATATTTCTTTCTCTTGGGTGTTGAAAATTCGAGATCATACTCTTGCAGGATAATGATCCATCGAGAAAATTTACCATTAATTTGTCGACGACTAAGCAAGTATTGCATGGGGTTGGAACCTTCTATGACTTTGGTAGTTCGAAGCAAAATGTAATGGCACAGTTTTTGGACTGCAAGGATGACTGCAAGGGCTAGTTTCTCTTCGTGATTGTATTTCAAGGGTGTCCCTGAGAGGTTTTTACTAATGTAATAAATGACATGCTCACGATCATCATCCCCTATTTGAATTAGAACTCCTGCTACTGAGACGTCTGAGGCTAGCTGATATGTAGAGGATATAGTCGCGGTTATAGTCGGGTGGACTGATCAAAGGAGCATTGGATAGTGTCGTTTTATGTTCATTGAAATCATTTTAGGCATAGGCATCCTAGTGGAATGGGATGTCGTGGCATAGTAAGCGAAGGAAACCATGTGCTCGAGTGGCATAGTCTAGGACAAAGCGTCGTAAAAAGTTATCTTTTCCTTGTAGGCTTTGTAGTTGGCGTAAATTCCGAGGAGGGGGAA
The DNA here is from genome assembly GCA_009831015.1 of Picea engelmannii. NCBI lineage: Eukaryota > Viridiplantae > Streptophyta > Pinopsida > Pinales > Pinaceae > Picea > Picea engelmannii. The sequence continues at coordinate 859,849 of ML777909.1, read as the reverse complement.
TTTCCGTGATGGCTTGGACTTTGAGAGGGTCCACGGTAATGCCACATTCGGAAACAATGAACCGAAGGAAGCACCCAGCGGTGACGCAGAAGACGCACTTGAGGGGGTTCAAGCGAATATTGTACGGTCGACACCTTTGGAAGATGATTCATAGATCATCGAGGTGTTGAGTGCATTTCTTGGATCGATCGGTGAGTTCATCCAAGTATGTGAGGATGATATGAGCTAGATCATGAAAGACGTGTGTCATGGCTCGTTGGAATGTCGCTCCAGCATTCTTGAGGCCAAAAGGCATGACACGATATGCGAAAGTACCCCAGGGGGTAGTGAATGTGGTTTTGTACTGATCAGCTGGGTGAATTTGGATTTGGTTGTAGCCATAGAAACCATCCATGAAGGATAAAGCCTCATGACCGGTGCAATCATCGATAATTTGATCGATACAGGGCATGAGAAAGTTGTCTTTGGGACAGGTGTGATTGAGGTCGTGAAAATACGTATAAACACGAATAGTGCCCTGTTTTTTGTTAACAGGGACGGGTTTGGAGACCCATGATGTATAGGCGATGGGGTAAATGAAGCCGGCGACGCATAATTTATCAATCTCAACCTTGATGGCCACGGATTTGGATGGGTGTAGCAGCCATTGTTTTTGGCGGACTAGTGTGATACCAGGCCAAGTGTCGATGCGATGTTCGATGATAGAGGGGTCAAGGCTGGGAATCTCCGTGTATGACCAAGCAAAAATATCCCGATATTTTTGGAAGAGAGCTTTGTAAGCAGTAATTTCTTCAGGAGTGCATGCGGCGCCAATAGTGATTTCCTCGACGACTCCATTTTTTATGGAAATATCGATTTTGATGGTGGGGGAAATTTTGGCCATATTGTCTTCTTCAAAAGCATCAGGGGTAGGGATAGGGTTGTTGAACCAGTTGATATGCCCTGATGGGATAAAATCTTTGGTCTCGACTGCGTATATGGGGTGTTGGTTAGGAGGGGCGAATGCTTCCATTGTTGTTCCATTGGAGGATACAACACATACTTGTGTTGAGCGATGGAGGAGCGGCGGTGCTCCTTGATATGTCCCTAGCAAGGATGGGTCTTTGAAGATTCTGGGGCCCATCTTGATGAGTGGATAGGCATCGGGATTAGTGGATGAAAGGGAGGATGTTATCGATGTTGGATGAAGGGTTAGGCTCGTAATGTGATACTTGATCGATGGTAATGATCTTTATGTTATGGGGAAACATCATGGTTTGAAACACAGAAGAGGTGATGGCCTTCATAGAATACATGTAGCTATGACCAAACAAGATATTGTAGTCAAGCGAGGCATCGATAACCTCAATGTCAATCAGAATGGTTTTTCCCCCGAGATCGTCGGGGACATTTTGTAAGATTCCTTCAAGGGATGAGGGTCTGCCATCATAGGCTCTTAAGGTAATGGAAGATGGTATGAGTTCAGGGGAACCAAGTTTCTACCATACGGATTTGGACATGATACAGGTGGATGCACCTTCATCAATTATGCACCGATGAACTATAATGTTCCAAATTTTTGCAGGGATTTGAAAAGCAATAAGAGCGGGGAGGCAAGGTTCTCCACTGTCGAGATCAAATGTGATGAGTCGGGTATCAGCAGGGTCGACTGCTCCCAGGGCGGAAAGTAAGGACTTTCACTGGCTGGGACAAGTTTGAAGGACTTCTAAGACTAACATGGCAGCCGAATATTGTGCCAAGTCATCGACCAAACTGTAATTATGAGCGGCCCTAGCCTGAGGATTGTGGACATTCCTGCGCAATGGGATGTGAGGAATACAAAGGGGGGTTTTAGTATTAGGGTGAGGAATCGTGAAAGGGGGTCCAGTTGTGACTGGAATTTCTTTCGAGGTGGGGGGAGAAGATTCAGGGGGTGTGTTATACTGACGACTATAGGTTTGAAAAAGGACTTCTTCCTCACTGGTAAGGAGGATAGTGAGATCAGCAGAGGTGCTCGTATTGGGATACGGTCCCAATTGTGGTGGGGTAGGCTACATGTCTGGTTGGGTATTTATCACCCCTTGGTGTGGGATGGGGTTTTGTAACATAGTTGGGGGTGGTTGCTACACATATGGTTGTGGGGCCTTTGAAGGGGCAAGCGGTGCTCAGGGAAGTGGTCCATTCACAGAGTCTTTCATCCATTTAAAGTCAGCGATTTAGGGGCAATGGTGAGTATAGTGACCAAACTCACTACAAAGGGCAGAAGGGAAGGTGTTCCTAATATCGTTGTTGTTCCTTCCCTGGTGTTTGTTGTTGTTTCCCCCTTGGGGGTTTTGATTCCCCTGGTTTTGGTTGCCCCCGGCAGATTGGTTCTGCTGGGGTTGGTTCTGGTTTCCTCCTGGTCCGGGGTTATTATTGTTCTAGTTTTTTCCTTTCTTTCTAGCATTGTTAGACTGATGGGATGGATTTTCCATGTTCAGTTGTTCAAAATTTTGATATTGTTGAATGGGAGAAGGTTGAACAAAATTAACCCTAGTGTGTGATGGTCCCTGTGGTGGAGCCATAGGTTGTGGGGGGTCATAAAATGAAAAGTATGGATTATGTTGTGGCAATGATCCATAAGGTACATAGGAAGGCATGGTGCTTTCACTAGTGCTTATGGTATAGGCCGAGTTAGAGGGAGTACCAACACTTGGTTGGATAGGTGGGCAGATTAGGGGTGTCGACAGGGGTCCACTTATGGGTGGAGGAAGGGCAGCAGGGTATGGTTGTTGATAAGGGGGAGGAGGATAATAAGGTATTCCTCCATATCTCGGCGGATATTGAGGTGTGCCATACATGGGCGGTTGTTGAGGCTGTGGGTTGTGGTGTGTAGTGTTACCAATCAATCCGTCTGTTGAGTGATACATCCCAGGTTTGTCTTGGCCAAATGGCATGGGTCTAGGGGCGTTTTGGAGTACTATGTATAGGTATCCAGACTAGGTGTAAATGAGTTCGAACTGTTGGGTCTCTCTAATGGATTCTTCTTCAGTTTGGGGGAAGGTGGAGGCCACATCTTTGGCAAGGAGGGAAACAAGTGATTTGAGGAACCAATTAAGACATTGTTGGGGGGTAGCGTCATCTTTGCAGAGGCTATGTCGCCGATGTCGTTCGTGGATGTGGTCGGCAATATGTGTGGTGGCAGTTTGTTTGAAGTCTGAGAGTAGTTCAAGGCCATTGTCATGATGAATGGGTAATTGAAAGAAGGTCAAAAATGCTTTGTCCAAGGATTCAAAAGTTGCATGGGACCCAGATTTTTCTTCTACATACCATTTGGTTGGTGGGCCAGTGAGTGTTCGTTGAAATAACCTCAGTCAGACGAAATCGTCCATGATGTTGTTTGAAGAACACCATAGGTGAAAGGTCATGATATGGTTGGTAGGATCATCTCCTTCTTTTCCTTCAAACTTGGGGATGTCTGAAGGGATTTTGGTAGGCATTGCAGGCCATGTGGGGTTATGAAATATGGGATCATTGGTGAGTTTAGTCAGATCCGATATGTTGAGGGAAGCCAAATATTGCATATGGAGTGGTGGCAAAGGATTAATTTTGGCCATAGTGTGAGTGTTCTAAGGACCTGACCCTTGGAGGGGACTAGGTGGGTTTGTACTTCCCCCTTGAGAAGAAGTTGGTCCCTCGCTTCCATGTGAAGGAGAGTGAGTGGAAGGTGGACCTTAGGAATTGGACCTAAGTAAGGTGGAACCAAGAAATGTTGATCCCAAGACAGCGGCACTCACAAGGGTGTGAGAAGGTGGAGCTGATGAGTTGGCAAGACTAGGAACTCCCCCTAGAATAGGAGGGAGATTTAGAAAGCGTCTGGAATGATGGGAGTTTTGTGGGTCCCCTATGATGTCCGACTAGCTGCGTGAATGTGTGCAAATGGTGGTGAGAGAAAATAAATAAACAAGAGCCTTTGCTGCAATTTTTGAACCTACATAATATATATCCAAATCTGATGTAATCAGAAGGACATCATACATAAAGTGTTTTGATAAAGAAGCATAAATGTGGATAGGTGTATTTTTTCCGCGTGGGGGAACAAAGAAAACAAATGCTCATGTCCTAAAATACATAACGTTCTTCCTCTCAAAATGGCATTGGACCTTCCAATAGCACTTGACAGTGGGGTCTGAAGCCACTGGAAGAGAAACTAGTGAAGGATGAAGAAATCAGTTATAATGAGGGGTAGAGGGGGCATATCTCGAAAGAACAAGCGATATTTCCCAATAGCCACACAAAATCCAATCAGGGTGCAATTGCAGCCCACAATTGCCACTTGGGTAGATGTCCTAAAATTTGGTCACTAGGTACATCGGTCAAAGTGCAGCATTTAGATTTTCAGCCTAAGAAATGGGTCACGGGCTGGATCCCGTCCAAGAGGTGTGTGCCTCAAGGGGGGATGCACAGAACAACTAGATCTCATCCTTCGACCCTTTATAGGTATCTCCCTGCATTATGGTGTTAGGAACACTTGACTTGGAGGATTTACAATTCCCTATTTGACAACTTCTATTGTTTTGAAAAATGTGAGAACCGGATAACAGGGATTGTTTTGGATGCCTATCCCCAAAATCCTACCTAGACTAAAAGATTTCTTTTGGCACCTCCTGTGGAGGAAAACTTAGTGAGTTTTTAGAAAAAAATTAGATGTGGTTGTTTGAGAGATTGGGGGTGTGAGCCAATCTCGTTGAAATTAAATGGGAGTGGGTAATTTCATCAAGAAAATGGTGGGGTGTTTCGGAATCCCTTTGGAGGAAACTTACTTCAACCTCCACATTTCAAGATGAAAACTATGTGAGTGAGAAGTGACTTTTGGTTGTGAATGAGTGAAAGTGTGCCAATTTTTTAATGAAATAGGTGTCACCTTGCTGCATGTGGACTTCGCTTGGTCCTTACAAGTATTTGATTACCTAATTAACTAAATGTCATTGGTACAACCTTGCGGAATTCAAAAGTCCCTAGGAAGCTAGCATGTGGACATGTGGATCCTTTACTATTCCTTTAACTCCCTAATGTGATTTAATCTAAGAAAGCTTTGAAATTATCCTAGATTGTGAACATGTGGGCATGTATGGGCCCTTTACAAAACCTTTAAACTTCCCTAGTGATTTAATCTACGAAAGTAAACTTCAACACTATCTTATCTTTGTAGCATGTGGGCCTATATGGGCCTGTTACAATTTCGAGATGTGTTTGAAAAATAAACTAAGAGGAGTCCTGAGGGGGTTGTTGTCCTCTCCTAAAGATTTTGTCTTTTTAAGGGAGATGAAATTGTCTCTCAACCTCTTTCTGATTCTCAATATCACTTTGGAGCACGAGAGAAGAGAATACTCAATGATTGATATCCAATTTATAGTCCCAATGCAAGTTTTATATGTGATGCAGAATGATTCCAACTTATTTTTTAGTCAAAGCAAGCCATCCATGTGGCGAAATAAAAGCAAAAGAAAAGGAAAAATAATGATTTTTAACCCCTAAATGCCTATGTGTTTTGACTAATCCCTTTATATGAGAGGGAAGGTAAGTGTGGTGCAGATTACAACATGCATGGAATCATCTTTAAGAAGGCTATGGGCCTTCAACAGATCATAAAAAAAGCTTACAATCTGTATTTTTCTGCACAGGTGTGTGGGTCTCAGACTAGACAAAGGCACTCTGAGCGCCAATGCGCGAACTGGAAAAGATTTTTGAGTGCAGGTGCGTAGAAGGCGTTGAGTAATACAGTGATTTTGGCACACGTGTGCACAATGCACGACTGTGGGCCAATAAACCCATGCACAACTGTCACACGGCCGTGAAGAAAATTTCGGATGGAATTCTCTCAACTCAGCTTTGAATTTGATGTTTTGTAGGTCATCTTGGGCCGGTTATGGTACCTGCAGGTTAAATAAACAGAAAGAAGAGATAAAATAACCCAAATGGGGTAGAAAATTGATACCTTTCCCCAGTGGAGTCGCCAATCTGTTACGCATATTTTGTCATCTAAATGAGAAAAACAGAGGTGCTTACAAGCTTAGTTGGGTTAGATAAGAAAGACAGCAGTAAAGGAAAGGGTTAGAAGAATAAAGCATAAAATACTAAGCTAAGAATTAAACTAGGAATGATAAAAACAATTAAACTAAAGTGCATAAGGACATAAGAGCAAGAAACAAACAAGACTCATGTCACCAATGGAAATGATTGTATTAGTGAAAAGAATACACCAAAGAGAAAGGGGGACTTTGGGTCCCTTCTTCCTCCAAGGGAGGGCTCCTAGACCCCCAAGATTGAGCTCTTCTTACAACTTGAAAACTTGAAAGAAATGGTGAAAGAATCCCAAGCTAATTCACTCAAAGGATGATGTGAATAGCTCCAATGGAATGGTGCTAGTATGATCTTGATGAGAAAAGAGGATTC
>ML777909.1:809686-842630 GCA_009831015.1 Picea engelmannii | reverse complement strand
CATCAATGTTGGTATTGCCATCAATGCCAAAGGGGGAGATTGTTGGATCATGTTGTCATTGATGCCAATGGTTTGATTGATTGATGTCAAGTGATTGATTGATGATTGATGTAATGTAATATGTATTGTCCTTGATGAGAATGCATAGATCAATATGGATCAATGAGCTATCATTGATATGATGAAGATGGATCGATGAGTTTTCATTGATACATGATGAACATGGATCGATGTGGTTTCATTGGTATATGATGCATTGTTGGAAAAATTTATAGATGACTCATTATTATTTTATCATGATTGATAAGGTGCAAAAATGGATGAACTCCAAAGTGGTCCCCTTATGGTGAAAGCCCTCACGGGAAGATGCTTTTTGGATTGAGTTATCCTAGAAGAATGGTTGGAGGACCCATGCTTGTATGTGGAATAATGAGATGAAGATCAAGGAAATTGTTGGTGAAACTATCCTAGATGAATAGTGCTTGTCATTCCATTTCCGGTGGTATGTGGAATGTCACATAAATCCTCATGGTTTCAGAGTTATGGCCTTACAAAGATGAAGGACCTCCACATGAAGGCTTGAAGCCCCCAAGGTCAAAGAAGTCAAATTGACCTAAAAGAAGAAATCATTATTCAAATGATAAATTAAAGTGACAAATTCAAGGTGGATTATTTAAATAATAAAGAGAAGTGACAAAATAAAGAAATGATAAAGTAAGGTGACAAAATCAAGAGGGAATATTTAAATGATAAAGTATTGGAGAACTTTCTATTTATTGAAAGTGGTTAACCCTAAAATAAGGAAAATAGGTTAAGTGACCTAGAAATGGGTTAAGTGACCTAAAAATGGGTTAAGTGACCTAGAGGATGAAAGTATAAATAAGATAGCAATGGTCTCTTGTAGATCATCCTTTTTGTGGATCAATGGAGAGCTTCTTGTGAGAATATCTTTTGGAGTATTGATGGAGAGCTTCTTGTGAGAATATCTTTTGGAGTATTCATGGAGAGCTTCTTGTGAGAACATTTTGGTGTGGATCTCTTGAGCATGATTGAAGATCTATTCTGAGAAAGAGAGTGTGAGGAAGATCTCATGGACGCATTGAAGTTTCGGCAAGTCTGAGATCATGACGGCGAAATTCTTGGAATTACAGAAAACCCCTATTTTCTGGTGCATACGCGGGTTGTCTGTGTATAGGGGGCGTATACACAAGTTGTCAGTGTACAAGGTGCATACAGTACGTAGGCTTCCAGTGTATAGGGAGTGTACAGTGAAAAACTCATGGAGTTTTGTGGTTGAGATGATGACAAGTTGTTGAATACTGAAGTAGGTTCCAGATCTTCACTCTATGGGCTCAGATCTATCACTGAGACACTGGTATGGTTACATTATTGTCTTGATGGATAGCATTTCTTATTGTGTTGTGAATGCCTAGGGAATTCTTGGTATGATTGCTATGATGTGGTTTATGTTGGTTGATGGAGTAAGCAACACTCTTATGATTCAGTTCTGATATGATGGGTATAGTATGTCGATTGCTTATACATGATTGAGTAGAATTGATATTGATTGGTTGTGGAGCATGAGTAAGCTATTGGAGAGCTTAGATGTATTGTGACTGGTTGGTGGTCAGTTTGGACAGTGAGAAATAGAAGAGAATGATAAATTGGTTGCAGAGGATCTAAGTTGATCTTGAAGGATAAACCCTAATAGCTCAGAAGGTATATGCAGGTTGTAGTACTTCTTGGGCGTGTAGACACGTGGTTTGTACTACTGGTAGGGCGCGTACACACACATGTTGCACTACTAACAGGTCACGTACCTGTTGCGGATTGATATATATTGAGGATTTTGGTCTCATTTCAGTTGATGTTGGGGATGTAAGTTGAGTCTTGCATTATAGATCTAGTGATCTTGTAGAGTTGTACTCTATTCAGTTGTTGCTGAAAAACCCCAAGGATTGTAGTCCGTAATAAAAATAAAATTGTACATACATCGTGTGTTCTTTGTGTTCCTTGTGGTGATGACTTATTGATGATATATTGTTGATATATGTTGTTGATATGTGTTCACATCTAACTAGTTATAAATGACAGCAATGAGTAATGAGTAAAATGTTGAATGCTAACTAATGAGCTTTGTGTAAGAGGGAAGGTTTGGGAAAAAGAGCCCCACACTCATTCACCCCCCCTCTAAGTGTGGTAGGTGTGTCCAACAGTGTCTTGTTATCCTTTTCCTTCCAGAGGGACTCATACCTGGCCACGTAACACTTTCCCATTATGTCTAATAATGTCGAGAATTTTGGCTCATGTCATCCTGCCAGAGCTATGAGCATGATCAACCATGAATAATGGAACTTGGTTCCATTATCTTGTGTGTCTCGATAGTCTATTAAAAGTTGGTTCAACATGTACGATGCCCAGCTGAACATAAATCCCTTCACTCTTTGCATGGATGTTGTTATGACGCTTGTTGGCACTTCCTCTCGAGGGCATTTCCTCAAAATTTTGCATTTCTTCAAAATTTTGCAAGCCATCAGCTTTCTATCGCATTGTCATTGATGTCTTTGATCAAAATTCCTTTGTTTCCCTTAATAGTGTCGAACTGCGCTTTAACCTGCTCTGATATTTCTTTTTCACGTGCCTTTTTCTCTAGGTATTCTTCATGTTGTACGTTGATTATTGGGAGTCCTGTGATTTTGGAAATCAATGCCACATCAATATGCATCAGTCTATACATCCATAGGATTCCTCCATGGACGCGGGAGACTAGATATTTGACACATAGGCTAACATTTTTATCATGCCCAAAATGTGGTATGTCCAATAGGTTCATAATTCCTGAGTTATAGAGCCCCGTAATCCACTACGCGGACTCCAGTATAGGTTTTTCAAGGGGTCCAATTTCCCCTGTGTTTATCAGATAATTATCCTTATCCAAATACAGAAACTTGGCCGCATCGTACATGTCATGGTCAGCATACCTAAGATTAGGTACATTTCCCAGCATGTCATCCATAGTAATGACTACATGTGGGAGATAAGGGAGTGTAATCTCCATGGTTTCTGGTCTCTTTATTTTCTATCCCACGGTAGATGTTCATGCCTCTGCTTCGTCTGCGTCCTCTTATTCCCTTTTGGACTCTGGTCGGTTAGTGATGTCCTCAAACAACTCCTCCTTGTGTTCATGGGACTATCATGGTCCCATTGTTTCGTGGCTCTTTGCAGGAATATTGGGGTTAGGGTTTGAAATGTCATTCTAAGCCCCAGAGCTCTGTATTATTTCTCCTTGTTGAATTGTGGGGATCTCCTCCTTGACCTGCGTAGGGATAATTTTTTATGGGTCTGAGGTGGTAACATCCTCCAGCTCGATCACATTTTCAGGTTGTTGCATTCTCTCCTTACGCCTTTGGCCCTACTAAGTAATCCAGATGAATTTTCCTGGCATGTCAAACTTTGGTGGAGTCATCCTCTCTCAAATTCACAAACTTGCTTTCTCTTTCGTAAACTGCTAACTAGGGCACATACTCTTTTTCTTGCTATGGGCTCAAAAATCACTAAGTGTTGAATAATTGTGTGCTTTCTGCCTTTTATAGACCTATTTTTGTTCAATTTTCACTTTTTGCATGCATTTGCGTCAAGTTTAATTTTTATCGTGCTCTGCTTCTGATGTTTGTCGCGGTAATTACTGAGCGCGACTTTTTTCATTTGTTTTGTATTTTGGTTCTTTTCTATTTTTGTATTTATTTTTCCCTCTTTTTCTCCTTTTTATTTATTTTTCTCATTTTTTTGTCTTGGCTTCTACTATAGTACATTATGTACATGTATTTCTCACTGCACTATAACTTTTAAGCGTTAGTAGGTTGGATTTCCCTATATAGTTTTAGTCGACTCTCGTTGATCATTCCTTTCAGTTATGTTCCTACAAGATCCTTTAGATGTACAGAAACACCATTTGTGACAATATTTACTTCGTAGGGCCCTAGCCAACGCATTCTAAATTTGTCAGGATGTTGAAAAAAATTATTGTCATAGAGAAAGATCATGTCTCCTTCCTTGAAAATCTTCCTCTGTATATGTTTGTCATGCCAAGATTTGTAGCTTTCTTTCTATACTTCTTGGTGAAATCCTTCCAGAATCCTATCCTCTTCCATCTCCATTAGTTGATTTAACCTTTCCTTTACTTCACCTCTTTATGTCATGTTGGTAATTGCTACTACGCGTAGACTGGGTACCATAAGTTCTAATGGTACTAATTCTTCCTGCACATATACCAATCTAAATGGTGTTTTTCCTGTCAACTTCTTGCATGTAGTCTTGTATGCCTATAGTACTGCTAGTATTTTCAAGTCTCAATCATCCATGTTCACATTGCATATCTTAGTTAAATCATTCTCCAAGATCTTATTGAAGGTTTCTACTATTCCATTTTCCCAGGGATGGTATGGTGTACTCTTCTAGTGATAGAATTCAAACTCATTAGTCATGGACCTAATAGTATTGTTGATAAAGTCAGTACCTTGTTCACTCATCAAAATTATTGGACACCCAAATCTAGTGATGACTTGCTCAAACAAGAAGTGTGTTGTTAACTTTTCACTACAGTCTTTGACTGGTGTTGCTTATGCCCATCTTGTTAAGTATTATGTCACAGTAATGATATATCTAGCTCCTGGCCTTCTTGTTGGTGGATTGATTGGTCCAACAAAGTCTATTTCCCATTTGTCAAATACCTGCAAAGTTACTTGTGGTCTTAGGGGCATCTCATCCCTTCTGTTAGGTTCACCAACCCTATGACACACATCACATGTCTGACAATATTCCTTAGCATCTCTATGGATTTTTGGCCACCATAGTCTTGCACGTAATACCTTTTGCGTGCTAGCTTTTCCTACATAGTGTCCTCCATTTATTCCTTCATGATCTTCTGCCAAAAATATGGGCCTTTCATGTTCTAATACACATCTTCTCAAAATACTATCTATGCCCATATTATATAAGTTTCATGCAACTCTTACTACCAGATTCTTCTTCTGTGTGGTGCTAAACTCTTGTGGTGCAACCCCTGTATTCAAGTATTCAATAATATCAACAAAATATTCATCAGCTACTTGTACTGAAAACAACTGTGCATCAAGGAAGTTATCTTCCAAATTGGTAGGTTCTTCTCCATTGGTTATCCTTGAAAGGTGATCAGGTCCTGCATTAAGCTTCCTTAATTTGACTATCACTTCAAAATTGAATTTTTGGAATAACAACAGCCATCTACAGATCCTCCCCCCCAACACTATCTTTTTGACTAGATATTTGTGGGACAAATGATCTGTGAACATCTTAAAGTGTTTCCCCAGTAAATAATACATGAACTTATAAAGTGCATATACCATGGCTAGGCCTTCTCTTTATGTAGTGTTGTAGTTTTGCTTCGATTCTAACAATTTTTTTCTTGCAAAGGCTATAGGATGGTCTAAGTCCCCTGCTCTTGGTTGCGCCAGAATTTTTCCAAGTGTTATCGTTGATGCATCTACATGCACATGAAATTTCTTTTCCCATTCTGGGAATACTAGGATAGGTGTTGCGATCATATTTTCTTTTAAGGTGTCCAATCCTTGTTGACAGTCCTCATTCCACTAAAATTTTATATCTTTCTTTAACATTTTTTCCATTGGTGCAGTAATCTATGTATACCCTTTTATAAATTTCATGTAATAGCCTGTATGTCCCAGTGTTTCTCTCAACTGACACAATGAATTTGGTGGTGGTAAATTGACAATGACTACAATCTTAGAAGGATATACTAGAAAACCTTGTTTACACACTATATCGCCCAACAATATTCCAAAAGGTGTCCAAAAAATGCATTTATTGATATTCAATGATATCTGATATTTCTTGCATCTTTCCAACATTAGCCTTAATACTTATACATGGTATTTTAACAGCCTATATACAGTCCAGTCATCCAGATATACTTCTAGAAACTGATGTATGAATTCCTTAAAAGAAACTATGACTACTCTTGAAAATATGGTTGGTGCATTCTTCAGCCCAAATGGCATGACTTTGTATTGGTAGTGTTAGAGCCGCCCCTGTTTTTATAGCCCTTCACAAGTTTCATTCTTAATGATTGAAATCTAAAAATGGTTTTCTTTTTTCCCTCTAAGATATCGATGAGCTCTGAATCTTGATCACGCGAGCAGCGATGATTTTTCCACTCTCGAAACAAGTCCTACCTGTCGTAAAATGTTTCTTTTCTCATTCTACTTCGGGATCTCATAGATCGGATACTATAACTCATGCAGTTCACACGTCCCGAGTCACGAAACAGCGAAGTCATTTTAGGTTTTCACTCAAAACACTAACGAGGGTAAAGTTTTCCCCAACTCATGATTAAACGTCATCAGGGTTTCGCGCCTCGGCGATCGCCAAACCCAAAAATTTATTTTCATAACCCCGATAGCCGAGAACACGAGTCCCTTATTTGAGTAACTCATGTCAAGGTTAAGGGTAAAAGCTAAACCATGGTAAAATATTCTCTCGGCATTTCGCCACTCGGCATTGTCCTTTTTGAAATTTTGACCGTCTAAACCCCAAATCTCGAAGTCACGATGCAGTTATAACGTGATTAATTAATTACTTAATCCGAGATTATCTTCCCTTTTAATTAAGTCATGTTATCGCGATCTCGCGGTTTCGCAGCTCGGCATGTAAATCTCCCAGAAACTTATCTTCGAAGCCCCGAGTCGCGATATGGCGAATATAATAATTATAAAATTAATCAAGCCCCAAATCGTGATTACCTTTAACTAACCAAAATCGATCTTCCCAGTCTCGGGTGTTAGAGACTCAAAATGTTAAAGGAAAATCCCCGATATAACGAGTACCGAAACACTGTTAACAGCGGTAAAACCGAATTAATTAAGCTAAATCAATGAATATCCCGCGCTTTGATGTCCGCATGATTTACGAGGTAGCCTTTTCCTCCATGCGCTATCTGAGAGTTTAAAACCACCGAAATTTATGACATTGATGAGGAAATAGGGTAAATCGATGTATAAGATCGGATTTTTATGGTAGAATTTATTTCCAATTGTGATTTGACAGAATTGTTCTAAAAGGTACCGAGTTTTTGAGTATATATCAGAGTTGTATTTCATTATAACAAATGCATTTTCATAGCACGCAGAGCTCACCACCTCTGAGTAAACTGACTTCTATATGTATACGCAGTTATATTGCAGAAGAGCTAAAACGCAAGCTTCGGCCATGGCTCTATGAAAAGCAGCAAAAGAGAATGTTGAGGTTTCATGACAAGGCTCAGACAATGTCTCTGATACTTCTCCCCGAAGTATCAACTCGGTCCCGAATTGGTCATATGTTTCAGATATTCTTCAAGAAGAATTGGTGGATTATTCCGACGAATTTGACGACAACGAAAGAGATGATTTAACCACCAAGTACAAAATAGTCATCCAATCCGGAATGCACAGAGTAGCAGCTAGACCGCGGTTGCTTCCATATTATGATATGGTCCAATGGGCATTGGACCATGTGGACATACCGACCAGGACTATCATGAACGAGAAAAAAGTCACCATCGGGACTTTCAGGCCAGAGCATCTGCAAACCATGTATAAGCTTCCCGCGACGTCCGACCACACATATGGTGCTGATTTCTTGGAAGAATTGAAGGAGAAGGATTGTGAATAATATGATAAAACCATGTCCAGTTTGATAAAGGATTGGGTTTCAAACACAGCGAATTTCAGAGATGATACACACGGCATATATTCAATCGTTTCGTTAGAACCGCAGTACAGATATGTGGCCATGATGACATGCCGGTTATATGGGAAAGAGGACACATCACATTTTTTCCTAGCGTGGGTGCCTCTAATGTTTCAGGTCACCGAAGGTTGTTCCTTTAACTGTGCAAAGATGCTTTCGGATAGCTTGACCAATCGGGTCACAGAGTATCGGGAGAAGAAGGAGAATGGGAAGGCGTCATCATTCTTCATGTCCGCATACATTATGGACGCAATTTGTTCTATGACACCATTTCCATTGATGAACTGGAGTTGGACTCCGGACGAAGATGAACCCATACATGTATATCACGAAAAATTATGGGAAAAAAAAGCAGAAAATTTTGCGTATGAAATTTTTAACTGGGCGATGGTGCCCCTGCATGTCACCATTTTTGGTCACCCGCCACCCTGGATCTCAGACAACATAGTAACAAATATGAGCAGCATCACAGACTGGTATGTAGACGCTGAATTTTCCTACTTCAGAGTCTTCGGGGCTTCTTTTCCCCCACATGCGCTACCACTGTTCATTCCCGACAAGCTGGCTTGTCGCGAGGTTGCCTGGAAAATGATAATTGGCGGTGTGAGAAAAGAACTTAAAGGGTACTCGAAAAAGGTATGGTCGACGTTTCCTGTTCGTTTGAATTCTTATTCTTTATTAGATTTCGGGCATGCCAAAGCTGAGGCGGCAGCCCTAGAAGACCTAAATTTGGTCTCCATCGAATACAAGAAGCACGATCCACAGAGGGTCGTGAGAAATCATTTGGCTAATTGTGGGCTCAAGAGATTTGAGCATGAGAATTCACCCTCGGATGACATTTTCCGAAGAGCGAGGTCCTATGAAGAAATTCTAGCACGGATTCAATCCTTGCACCCGAGGAAAGAGCCGATGTATTGAAGATCCAGGAACACCGACGTAGTTGTCTTCCCCCTGTGTTGCGAGGTGAGGGTCCAGGTATTTCGGAGATAAAACAGAAGGATGTCGAAGGTTCTAAAGATGCAACTCTCGACCAAGGAAAACACCAGGACGAGGGGAAGCAAATGAAGAATCCGGAAGTAGAGAAAAAGACTCCAGACCCACCAAAAAAACAGAATCCGGAGACAGAGATAAAGACTCCAGAATAGCCGAAGAAGAAGAATCCGATCAATACTCCAGGAAAATCTACGAAGCAGATAGGAGAACCCATCACATCAGTTACCCCCTTGCAGTCGACGCAGGGAAATATCGATGCAGGATGGATTTTCAATGAAGAGCTGAGGCCCATAAGAGTAGAAGAACTCCCTCTGAATGAGTTTTTCTTCGATAAAAAGAGAAAAGTAGTAGTAAAAAGGGAATTCTACCAGGAAGGAGAGTTGACTGCCAAGAAGTATAAAGTTATGACCGAGGGAAAGGATAAAAAGAATGAGCAATTCGCCACTGAAATAGCAGGGACACTAGGAGCGTATGCCTCGGCGAATCAATTCTCAGTCGGGCTCTTAAAGAACCAACTTAAAAGAAAAAATTGCCTAATTAGAACCCTTGAAGCCAGACTGGCCACAGCAATAGAGAATGCTAAAGATCAGGCGAGCGTGGGAATAGAGCAGGCCAGATTGGTCGATAAAAATGAAATAGAGATGCTCAAAACTAAGCTTGAGAAAGCACAGCTGGTGGTCCGGGATGGTCAGATGCAAGCAAGCCAATAAAGGGATTTGATCGAACAGCTGAAGGCCAGGGTGGAGACCACCGAGAGCAGAATGATAAACATTGGGATGTTCAAATCCCAGGCGATCGAGATTTAGAGCAGAGTCTCTGCGGCACAGCGAAATTTGCTCGCCAAGGTAGAAGCGATCTGGGACAACTGTTTGTTGGTAAATCAAGTTTCCGAGAACTTATCTGCCAGAGAAAGGGATGTCGGAGCGCCTCGGGTCACCTTCCAGGAGGCGGTGATAGCCATGAACAACAGGGTTTCAGCAGGTACTCCCAGGCTCACCATTTAAGAGAAAACCAGAGGAAACATTCTGTTAAAGGAATGGGAGCATAACATCGCCGAAGGCAAGCAGCAAGCCCAAAATATAACCAAATCCTTGGAGGAGGCCTTTAATTCTATAGACGACGGGTTGTTGGGCATTGACAGTGGGTGCGATGTCGAGACGCTAATGCAAATGAATGTGGAAAGGATCTCGCTTGATCTGAAGGATAAAGAAGAAAGAGATTCGGCTGATATCTCTCAGATGACTATGGTGGACATAGTCCAAGTGGATAAATACATGATCAAACCCAGCGCGCAATTATGGGCCATCAACATCATCGACGGGCAGATGGAGGACAGGCTGCAGCAGTTAGCCCGAGAATGTTACTTCTTCGAAGCCAGTTGTCAAGCAGAACCATCGCAGCTAATATCTCAGTTGGTGGAAAGATGTATCTCTTGTACCGAGCTCGCACAACGACAAACATCTGGCACCAAGTGAGGACAGAGTAGGAGAAATGGAGTGATTGCACTCCTCCCTGTCATAACCGAAATTTTGTGACTATTGAGATTCTACCTTATTTGTAAAATTGTATAAATATATCACAGAAATAAATAAATAGTGCTGGACCTTTTTGTGTCGTTTGTAACAGATTTTTTTACATTTGAGAGTTAATACAAGCAGATCTGAAGATTCTCAATTTCGTCACAACTGTGTTACAAGTTTGGTTCCTGGTATCTTATATTTCATTTCATTTCATATTCTTAATTGATGTGCTTCGTTATAATTTAGTACGACCACTACTATAGAGAATGAATTTTGGTTTTCTGCAATTGTTTACTGTTTTTCCTCTGTACCAGCTATCAGCGGGTGTAAGACCAGTCTGCATTTTCAGAATTCTATACACATTCTCTGCTACATCGGTTATTTCCTTACAATTTTCCTCTTTTGTTTATGCGTGAGACTCTTCCCTGGTAGGAGACTTACACCATAGGCAGCTAAATGTTTTTCTCCCACCTCACACCTTTTATTTAAATATAATACAGTTACGGGAACGAGCCTTTGATTTTCATCCATATTTTATTTCTGAAACTGTAAATTCTCTTTTATACGACCAAATTCAAACAACACTTAATCCCTCTCTAAAGTTTTTTCCACTTTTACTGTTCCTCCATGACTGTCCCTGTACCAACACAGCCTAACATCAAACCCAGACTATCGAATCAAACACACATTGCCTTAAACCTCTTTGACACAATTCTTAAGACGACAACTAACCAGGCCGAACTTGAACGATCATGGGCAGCCATTGAACAAGACATAACTATCCAGGAACAGTTGGAAGCCAGACAATGCCAACGAAGAAATCTTCCTTAGTTTCCTTTGTCGAAGGTTGACATTTCTCCCTTCTCCACCTTTTACCCACTTTCGGATGCCTTGACACTGTACTTCTAAGCCTTAAGTACAGACTCAAGAACAACATCTTTCTGGCGCCGTTGTCGGGGAACGAAGTTATGAAATCTTTTCCCTGGGAAAACGACATTTGTTTTTCGTTGAAAGTGTTACCCTTTGATAGTGAACAAAGAGTACACACCTTTTAAGGCTTTCTAAATATTTCACTTGGTGACTCCACAAATAATAAACTGGCATCCAGTCGAAGGAATACCATACAAAACCCGAATGGTAAGCAGATTACGCCCATTACCGATCCCGAAAAGATTTTAAAAGCGAGAGGCTCTCTCAAGCCAACTGTTGTAGTCTACAAGATTAAAACCCCACCACTGAAGACTAAAAGTTCTTCTAAACCCTCAACTTTGCTCAGTCCTCTCTGTGATACTAAAGTTTCAACACCAAATTGCTCCGAAATTAGGAGTGATATTCATCGGACAGTCCCATTAGTACACAAAGGAAAGGACCCTATTGAAAGTTCGTCGGATTTTGACGTACCATCTTTTCTTCAAATGAATTTCCCAACTTCGCCAAATTCTAAAGAGTGTGTTACACACTCGGTTTCCACACCTGTCGGTTCTCCTGATTTCATCTCTTGCAAATCCGAGGAACCGAGTCCTCACGTTCCTTATCTTTCCTCGTCGGATTTCCCTCTTCACGAAGAAAAAAAAGAGTCACTTTTAATTTTCCAAAACCCCCTTTATAACTTTCCACAAATAACAATGGCAGCTGCTGGAGGAGGAGGTGGAGGGTTTGTAGGAGGAGGTGGAGGGTTTATCGGAGGAGGAGGGGGAGGAGGGGGAGGATCCCCTCTAGGAGGAGCTGGAGGCCAAGGGCCTTCCCCCCCTCCCAGATTTTTTGTGAAAGTTGCAGCCAGATATGCTCCCTTAGTATTGCCCATCCCTCTACATGAACTTCCCGAAAATTACATAAAAAATCTACCAAAATTTACTGGGGAAGGGGATCTAACCACGGAAAAACATATTAATTTCTTCGATCAATTCGCTGACATTCTAGGTATTGAGCATGAGGACGTATATTCGAGACTCCTTGTCCAAACCTTCGAAGGTCATGTCGGAACTTGGTTTCGGAGCCTACCCGCAGCTTCTATCTTGTCTTATGACGCTTTGGAAGATGCTTTCCTCGGACAATGGGGTGAGAGAAAAGACCATCTGTATTATTTAACCGAATTTGGGTCTTTAAGGAAAAAGAACTCAAAAACAGTCATGGAATTTATTTAGAGATTCAACAAACTATACAATAAAATCCTAGTCGAGGTTAAACCGTCCCAACCTACGGCCAAAGTAACTTTCGTCGGAGCTTTTGAATCGGATTTCGCACTCCTTTTGCGAGAGAGAAGGGGAGCCACCTTAAACCAAATGCAAGACGATCTGGTAGAAATAGAGTCTAATATGATGGCCTCGGGTAATCTTAAAGCTAAATTAGAAACTAGAAACTGAGAGGCCAGATGCTTTAGAGAACAAGCAGGTCCTCCAGGGTCAAATAGATCCGCAGACGATAGGGTGGACGATATGGCCAGAGTGATTAAAGAACTGGCAAATAAAATATCCATAATGGAACTCGAGCAGGCTAAAGATGACTCTTTCCCAAAAAAGGATTTCAAGAGGAACCCCAACCCCCCGAACCAACAAAGACAAATAAAAAATGAGGATCAAAAAATACAAGCTCCCTTAAAGAACGAAAATTTCATAGGAGCGAACAATTTTCAAGACTTCGGAGATTTGGATAATGATGTCACGAACTTCGGTGATGACTGCACTCAACCATATCTGACTCGTGAAGACTATGAAAAATCCCTAAACATGAAACAACTGGCGAATAAGGGTGAAGAAGGTGATCACACTGATCTCTATGAATCTCAACCAGAAACTGAGATGATAATGGTTGAGTTTCAACCAAAGTACAACTTAAGATCTAAGAGTAAGCCCACCTCAACTGCTCAACCCAAGAAAATCCTTCAAAGAGGTCAAACTTATGAGCCTCCTTCGGAAGAGACATTATTACCCAACAACAACAAAAAAAATGGTAAGCGCACAAGAGCCTCCTTCGGAAGAGACCTTATTACCCAACAACAAAACGAAAACGGTAAGCGCACAAGAGTCCGAAGTGGAAAAAGTTGAAACTCAAGCACAAGGAACCGCACCAGTAAATAAAGTTGTGTCTTCAACCAGGACCATGAGTGATAAAGTGGTCCAAACAAATAAGTCGGAAAGGAAGGGTTCGGAATTCTTAACCAAATAAATAGACAAGGTGAGCGGAACTTTCAGTTTTGAATATGAGATAAATAAAATTAAGATACCAATCTCTTTGGTAGAATTAGCAAAAAACCTCGTTTACCGGAAGCAAATTGCCAAAGCGATGGGCGTCTCTGAACTAGAAAGCCAATCTGATGTTTTAAACATGGAAGATGACAAACCTAACATCACCTTTGGTCCCCATTTTGAAGGAGCCAAAGACACCATAGCTCCCTTTTATATCACTCTGAATGTGTATGATCAACTGCTACACAATTGCATGTTAGACTCCGGAGCCTCCCATAACGTTATGCCCAAGATTATTATGGACAAGTTGGGTCTCCATATCACCAGACCTTATGGAGATCTATACTCTTTTGACTCAAGAAGGGTTAAGTGTATGGGGATGATAAAATATCTGGTAGTTACCCTGGCGCAGGTCCCGATTAAGAGTATCCTAATGGATGTGGTTATCGCAGATATTCCCCCTAAGTATGGCTTGTTGTTATCTAGGTCATGGGGAGCCAAGTTGGGGGGTTCTCTATAATTGGACATGACGTATGCCACAATATCTATGTTCGGTGGTTAGTTCACTCGGTTTTACACAGAAACAAGATTAGCATATACAGTCAGTGACCCTCAAAACCCAAACAACTTCCCTATTTACATTGCGGACCAAGATCTGGGAAATTGTATCCTATCTTTTGATGATGGTTTAGAAGGATGTCTGGAAGAAAATGATATAGAGCGAGAAGAATTGGATCACATGACAGAAGATCTGTGTAACACTGGTGTCTGGAAAATGTATTTTGACGGTGCTTCATCTTCTGAAGGGGCGGGTGCACAAGTACTTTTAGTGGCTCCCGGAGGTAAGTTCGTTGTTCCTTTTTCCTATCAACTGCAGTGGGACATAGATTACACTAATAACGTATGCAAATATGAAGCGTTGATCTTAGGACTAGAGGCTGCCAAAAAGGTAAATATAAGTAACCTGGAGGTATATGGTGATGCGGAGTTAATAGTCAAACAAATAAACCGACAGTACCTAGCCAAGCATCCCAGATTAAGAACATACAGGAATTGTGCTTGGGATCTCATGGAAAACTTTTTCTCATCTGTAAATGTCCATTTTATCCCTCGTGCAGAGAATCTACATGCTGATGCATTGGCAAAGGCAGCTTCAACCTTCTCTTCTCCCATGACTTTCAAATTGAAATATCACATTGAAATCAGATATAAACCCTCTATACCAGACAATATCTAACACTGGCAGGTCTTTGAAGATGACAAACAAATTAAGAAGTTCCTTACAGCAATGGGTGAATTCTCCGAAACTTATGCTGACCAAGAAAATCAAAATGAATCGATGTGGATCATGCAAGAAGGGGAAGACCCTGAAACCTTCCGAGAAAAAATTGCAGATCATCGTATGTTGGTCCTTAAAAAAAATCATATTCCGAAAGGATTGATTCCTTTGGAAAGACTTTTTATCAGAACGATGTACCTATAAAATCCACTTTGCAGCCCCAACCAGAAGAAGTGGAGGACTGTGATATAGGAACTGAAAAAGAACCCAGGGTGGTAAAAATATCCAAGTTCCTCCCTCCCGAAGTGAAAGATAAGTATAAAAACTTACTCAGACAATATAAGGATGTTTTCACCTGGTCCTATGATGAGTTGAGAACGTATGATACTTCCATAATTGATCACAAGATACCTTTGAAGCCTGGGGTCAAACCATTTAGGCAAAATCTTAGGCAAATTAACCCCATTTTGTTACCTGTGATCGAAAAAGAAGTTAAAAAACTTTTAGATGCGAAAATAATCGTACCTCTAAGATACTCGGACTGGGTAGCAAACGTAGTCCTGGTCAAAAAAAAAAGTGGGGAAATCAGACTGTGTGTGGATTTCCGAAACTTAAATAAGTCATCTCTCAAGGACAATTATCCGCTGCCCAAAATGGACCATGTGTTAGAAAAGGTTGTTGGAGTTAACCGAATGTCTATGATATATGGTTTCTCTGGTTATAATCAAATCGCTATGAATGAACAAGACAGGGAAAAAACTGCTTTCACCACACCATGGGGTACGTTCATGTATGAAAAAATGCCTTTTGGTTTGATGAATGCAGGGGCCACTTTCCAGCGAGCTATGGACATCACTTTCGTGGGAGAAAGGGACAAGTTCGTAGTCATTTACCTCGATGATTTGACGTTTTTCTCTAAAACTGATGAAGAACACTTGATGCATCTCAAACAGACCTTCGAAAAGTGTCGCAGTTTTGGTCTATCTTTGAACTCAAATAAATCACATTTCGCTATGCGGGAAGGTAAGATTTTGGGCCATGTTGTGTCTAGGGATGGAATCAGGATTGATCCTAAGAGGATTGAAGCAATAGATACTATAAATATTCCCAGAAATATAAAGGAGATTCAATCTTTCTTAGGAAGAATAAATTTTTTACGAAGGTTTATCCCCAATTTCACTGAGATTGTCAAATTGATCACAGGAATGTTGAAGAAGGACAGCGGAGTAAATTGGACAACCGAGGCCAGAGCATCAATCTCACATATTAAGAAAGTCATAAGCGAAGCACCTCTGTTAGCAAGTCCAGATTATCTGAAAGATTTTCTTATTTTCTCATTTGCCTCTGAACATACTATCGTCGCAGTGCTCCTACAGAAGAATGAAGAAGGATTCGAACAACCGATAGCGTTTTTTATCAAAAGCCTTAGAGACGCAAAACTGAAGTATGACATAATAGAAAAACAAGCGTACACAATGGTAAAAGCATTAAAGGCATTTAGAACCTACGTGCTACATTCAAACATAATCGTGTACGTGCCTACCAGTTCTGTGAAAGATATATTGGTACAGCCAGACAGTGATGGAAAAAGAGGGCTATGGCTCGCTAAAATCCAAGAATTCGATCTAGAAGTTAAACTGACCAAATTGATAAAAGGGCAAGGCCTGGCCAAACTCTTAGCTGAGTCAAATTTCAGAGCCCTTGATATCAATTGCCTGCAGGAAGGCGACGAAGACACAGACCTAAACGAGCTGGATGAAGAAACAAGTCCAACCCAAATCGAAGAAAAGTTCTTATCATCGGGTTGGTACAGAGACATAGTGTCATACCTGCTAACCCTAAAATTCCCAAACGAACTATCACCATCTAAATGCAGAACTTTAAAACTCCATGCAGTCAAATATTGTATCGTCGAAAGTCATCTATATTGGAAGGATCCACTCAGTTTCCTGTTAGTCTATTTAGTCGAATCGGAAACTCAGCGGGTTATAGACGAATTTCATGAGGGAGTCTGTGGGGGGCATCACGCATGGAGAGCTACGACTTACAAGATCTTGAGGGTTGGGTACTACTGGCCTAAACTCTTTTTGGACGTCAATGCCAAAGTGTGTGCCTGTAACCCTTGTCAACTATTCGCAGGAAAACAGAAGCTCTCGGCACTGCCTCTAGTTCCAGTCAAAGTTGAAGCCCCATTTCAGCAATGGGGTCTAGATTTCATAGGCGAGATTAATCCCCATTCTAGTGCTCAACATAAGTGGATATTAACAGCTACAGATTATTTTACTAAGTGGGTGGAAGCCATTCCAACTAAAAGGGCAACAGACTCGGTGGTGATCGATTTCTTGGAAAATAATATTTTGTCCAGATTCGGTTGTCCCCGAAAGATAGTTACTGACAACGCCCAGGTCTTTAAATCTATGGCTATGATTAGCTTCTGTCAGAGGTATAACATTGTCCTTGGCCATTCCACAGCGTATTACCCCCAGGGGAACGGGTTGGCCGAGTCATCTAACAAGAGCCTAGTAAATATAATCAAGAAGGTATTGGATGAAAATAAGAGGTCTTGGCATGTACACTTGAAATACGCATTGTGGGAAAACCGCATAAGCACTAAAAGGTCTATAGGCGTTTCGCCTTTTCAAATGGTCTATGGGACAGATGTTGTTCTACCTATAAACCTACCGCTACCAGTGATGAATTTATGGCAGGATAAAAACGAAGAACCCAATCATGTAACCAGGAGAATTAATCAGTTGATTGAGGTTCAACAGCATAGAGTTGAAGTTGATGAAAAGATGCAGAAGTACCAAGATGATATGAAAGCATTGTTCGACCGCAAGGCAAAGGACAGGGAATTCCTCCCAGGAGATTTAGTGCTAAGATGGGATGCGATAAAGGAAGAAGCCGCGAAGCATAGTAAATTCAACCACCTCTGGTATGGACCATTCAGGGTCTCGGCTCCAGAAGGAAAAAATTCTTTCCTACTGGAAAATATAGACGGAGAAGTCCTCAGCGCCCCTATCAACGGGCAGTATCTAAAGCATTACAAGACGTAACAGTCGCCAGATTCAAAAATAAATAAATAAATAAATAAAAATAAAAATTTTGTGTACATATACGCATTTTCATTTAAACATTGCTTTTTGATTTTCTGTTTTTTCGTTCATAAACTTTCGACACATTTCGAATAAGATTTGTATTTGTCTTTTACAGGATTCCAACTGCATACGAAACAAGCAAGAGGAGTAAACTGAAAGTTGGTGTCGGAAATAAATCGGCATAAACAGGTGATACCTAAAGTAATTTCATATTGTGCAAAGAAAGTAAAATGAAAAGGTAAAGATGAGATTTCTCAAAAGACATGTTATAAAGGATTGTTCAAAAGAAAACCGAGGTAACGCCATTCAAGTTGCAATAACAGCTGAACTGATAGATAACAGAGTTGTTTCTTGGTGTGATAATCTCTAAAAAAATTAAGACAGTTTAAGATTCCCCCAATCTAAAAGCAGTCAGTCAAAGTAAATTATCCCCAAAAATACCTACAAGATTCAGTCTTGAATTGTTTGACCTCTGTATTTTCAGTCAGTAAATCGCTACTTGGCATCCTTTCTATCTTCGGGTTTAACTTTTGACTTTTAACAAGTCACCACCTTTCCTTTCCATATACGAAGGGATAAAATTTTTGAGTTTCAACTTCGTGAGTTTCAAAACAGATTGTGGAAAGAAAGCGGGTCTTCACAACTACTCGATCCCCTGCTGAGCGAAGAAACGTTTAGAGTGATCCTGACTTTCCTAGGTTTTTCAACGGCCTCGGAGGATTGAAGCTTGCTCAAATGGAATGCCCTTAAAAAGTTATTTTCCTTTTTTCTCCCTAAGAACGAAGATGTTGTGAAGGTCAAGGGAAGGTTGGTACCGAGTAATCAAAGTAAGTTGACAGACCTATAATGCAAAATATTACACAGATATCAGTTGATTGCCCCCATCTTCGAACTCTAAAAAGTAAATTATAATACAGGTGGTGAAAGGAAATTCAGAAATGATTGCCCCCACCTAGTCCAAGATACGATGAAAGGAAATTCAGAAATGATTGCCCTCATCTCAACATTTAAATGCATAAATATATTCCGAAGTGGTGAAAGGAAATTCAGTAAAAAGGGGCCAGATAACTTCACTGGGGTACTGAACAGGCTCGCTGGTAGTGAAGCAATGTCTTAGATATCTGTAAGGCTATTATACATGAATATCACTCTACTCAGGTAACCAATGCTTTTTAAAACCCGATCCACATCCCAAATTCAAACAAGACTCCCCAATTAAAAACATATAATCTTATTCTTTTAGTGCAAGTCGATAACCTCAAGATTTGTTGGGTCTCCTAGGACCGTTTCGATTGTCTTAAAACACACCTGAATTTAGTAGCGGGAAAGGGGAAATTGTGAAAGGGACTATAGCTATGTTTAAAAAGAATATCTGATTTTGTGAAAGCTTTTCGAGGTAAAGAACGAAGTATTTTTCCCCCTTTCGTGCCCTCTTCTCAGAAACCTTTTCGCTTGATTGAGCTTTTGACTCCATTTACCCAATCTTGGCACGTGGTCTACTGTTCTTCACGCCTCACAGGAAGGCGGGATCCCTAGTTGGAGCCTATGTTGGAGCCGCCCCTGTTTTTATAGCCCTTCACAAGTTTCATTCTTAATGCTTGAAATCTAAAAATGGTTTTCTTTTATCCCTCTGAGATATCGATGAGCTCTGAAGCTTGATCACGCGAGCAGCGATGATTTTTGCACTCTCGAAACAAGTCCTACCTATCGTAAAATGTTTCTTTTCTAGTTCTACTTCGGGATCTCGTAGATCAGATACTATAACTCATGCAGTTCACACGTCCTGAGTCACGAAAAAGCAAAGTCATTTTAGGTTTTCACTCAAAACACTAACGAGGGTAAAGTTTTCCCCAACTCATGATTAAACATCGTCGGGGTTTCGCACCTTGGCGATTGTCAAACCCAAAAATTTATTTTCATAATCCCGATAGCCGAGAACACGAGTCCCTTATTTGAGTAACTCATGTCAAGGTTAAGGGTAAAAGCTAAACCGTGGTAAAAGATTCTCTCGGCATTTCGCCACTCGGCGTTGTCCTTTTTGAAATTTTGACCGTCTAAACCCCGACTCGCGAAGTCACGATGCAGTTATAACGTGATTAATTAATTACTTAATTTGAGATTATCTTCCCTTTTAATTAAGTCATGTTATCGCGATCTCGCGGTTTCGCAGCTCAGCATGTAAATCTCCCAGAAACTTATCTTCGAAGCCCCGAGTCATGATATGGCGGATATAATAATTATAAAATTAATCAAGCCCCAAATTGTGATTACCTTTAATTAACCAAAATCGATCTTCGCAGTCTCGGGTGTTAGAGACTCAAAAAGTTAAAGGAAAATCCCCGATATAACGAGTACTTAAACACTGTTAACAACGGTAAAACCGAATTAATTAAGCTAAATCAATGAATATCCCATGCTTTGATGTCCGCACGATTTACGAGGTAGCCTTTTCCTCCATGCGCCAACTGAGAGTTTAAAACCGCCAAAATTTATGACATTGATGAGGAAATAGGGTAAATCGATGTATAAGATCGGATTTTTATGGCAGAATTTATTTCCAAATGTGATTTGACAGACTTGTTCTAAAAGGTATCGAGTTTTTGAGTATATATCAGAGTTGTATTTCATTATAACAAATGCATTTTCATAGCACGCAAAGCTCACCACCTCTGAGTAAACTGACTTCTGTATGTATACACAGTTCTATCACAGAAGAGCTAAAACGCAAGCTTCATCCATGGCTCCGCGAAAAGCAGCAAAAGCGAATGTTGAGGTTTCAGGACAAGGCTCAGACAATGTCTCTGATACTTCGCCCCGAAGTATCAACTCGGTCCTGAATTGGTCATATGTTTCAGATATTCTGCAAGCAGAATTGGTGGATTATTCTGACGACAACGAAAGAGATGATTTAACCACCAAGTACAAAATAGTCGTCCAATCTGGAATGCACAGAGTAGCAGCCAGACCGTGGTTGCTTCCATATTATTATATGGTCTGATGGGCATTGGACCATGTGGACATACCGACCAGGACTATCATGAACGAGCAAAAAGTCACCATCGGGACTTTCAGGCCGGAGCATCTACAAACCATGTATAAGTTGCCCGCGACGTCCGACCACACATATGGCGCTGAGTTCCTGGAAGAATTCAAGGAGAAGGAATGCGAACAGTATGATAAAACCATGTCCAGTTTGATAAAGGATTGGGTTTCAAACACCTCGAAGTTCAGAGCTAATACCCATGGCATATATTCAATCACTTCGTTAGAACCGCAGTACAGATATGTGGCCATGATGACATGCCGGTTATATGGGAAAGAGGACACATCGCATTTTTTCCTAGCGTGGTTGCCTCTAATGTTTTGGGTCGCCGAAGGCTATTCCTTTAACTGGGCAAAGATGCTTTCGGATAGCTTGACCAATCGGGTCACAGAGTATCAGGAGCCGAAGGAGAATGGGAAGGCATCGTCATTCTTCATGTCCGCGTACATTATGGACGCAATTTGTTCTATGACACCATTTCCATTGATGAACTGGAGTTGGACTCCGGCCGAAGATGAACCCATACATGTATATCACGCAAAATTATGGGAAAACAAAGCAGAAAATTTTGCGTATGAAATTTTTAACTGGGTGATGGTGCCCCTGCATGTCACCATTTTTGGTCACCCAACACCACGAATCTCGGACAGCATAGTAACAAATCTGAGTAGCAACGCGGACTGGTATGTAGAAGCTGAATTTTCCTACTTCAGAGTCTTCGGGGCTTTTGTTCCCCCACATGCGCTGCCATTGTTCATTCCCGAAAAGCTATCTTGTCACGAGGTTGCTTAGAAAACGGTAATTGGCGGTGTGAGCAAAGAACTTAAAGGGTACTCGAAAAAGGTATGTCCATCATTTCCCGTTCGTTTGAATTCTTATTCTTTATTAGATTTCGGGCATGCCAAAGCCGAGGCGGCAGCCTTGGAAGACCTAAATTTGGTCTCCATCGAATACAAGAAGCACACTCCACAGAGGGTCGTGAGCAATCATTTGGCTAATTGCGGGCTCAAGATATTTGAGCATGAGAATTCACCCTCGGATGACATTTTTCGAGGAGCAAGGTCCTATGAAGAAATTCTAGCCTGGATTCAATCCTTGGCACCCGAGGAAAGAGCCGATGTATTGAAGTTCCAGGAACACCGATGTAGTTGTCTTCCCGCTGTGTTGCGAGGTGAGGGTCCAGGTATTTCATAGACAAAACAGAAGGATGCTGAAGGTTCTAAAGATGCAACTCTCGACCAAGGAAAACACCAGGACAAGGAGGAGCAAACGAAGAATCCGGAAGTAGAGAAAAAGACTCCAGACCCGCCAAAGAAACAGTATCCGGAGACAGAGATAAAGACTCCAGAATAGCCGAAGAAGCAGAATCTGGTCGATACTCTAGGAAATCCTACGAAGCAGATCGGAGAACCCATCACATCAGTTACCCCCTTGCAGTCAACGCAGGGAAATATCGATGCAGGATGGATTTTCAACGAAGAGCTGAGGCCCATAAGAGTAGAAGAACTCCCTCTGAACGAGTTTTTCTTCGATAAAAAGAGAAAAGCAATAGTAAAAAGGGAATTCTACCAGGAAGGAGAGTCAACTGCCAAGAAGTATAAAGTTATGACCGAGGGAAAGGATAAAAAGAATGAGCAAATCGCCACTGAAATAGAAGGGACACTAGGAGAGTATGCCTCGGCGAATCAATTCTCATTCGGGCTCTTAAAGAACCAACTTAAAATAAAAAATCGCCTAATTAGGACCCTTGAAGCCAGACTGGCGACAGCAATAGAGAATGCTAAAGATCAGGCGAGCATGGGAATAGAGCAGGCCAGATTGGTCGATAAAAATGAAATAGAGATGCTCAAAACTAAGCTTGAGCAAGCACAGCTGGTGGTCCGGGATGGTCGGATGCAAGCAAGCCAACAAAGGGATTTGATCGAACAGCTGCGGGCCAGGGTGGAGACCGCCAAGAGCAGAATGATAAACATTGGGATGTTCAAATCCCAAGCGATCGAGATTCAGAGCAGAGTCTCTGCGGCGCAGCAAAATTTGCTCGCCAAGGTAGAAGCGATCCGAGACAATTGTCTGTTGGTAAATCAGGATTCCAAGAACTTATCTGCCAGAGAAAGGGATGTCGGAGCGGCTCGGGTCGCCTTCCAAGAGGCGGTGATAGCCACGAACAACAGGGTTTTGGGAGGTACTCCCAGGCTCACCATTTCAGAGAAAACCAAAAGAAACATTATGTTAAAGGAATGGGAGCATAACATCGTCGAAGGCAAGCAGCAAGCCCAAAAGATAACCAACTCCTTGGAGGAGGCCTTTAATTATATAGACGGCGGGTTGTTGGGCATTGACAGTGGGTGCGATGCCAAGACGCTAATGCAAATGAATGTGGAAAGGATCTCGCTTGATCTGAAGGATAAAGAAGAAAGATATTCGGCCAATATCTCTCAGATGACTATGGTGGACATAGTCCAAGTGGATAAATACATGATCAAACCCAGCGTGCAATTATGCACCATCGACATCATCGACGGGTAGATGGAGGACAGGCTACAGCAGTTAGCCCGAGAATGTTACTTCTTCAAAGCCAGTTGTCAAGCAGAACCATCGCGGCTAATATCTCAGCTGGTGGAAAGATGTATCGCTTGTACCGAGCTCGCACAACGACAAACATCTGGCACCAAGTGAGGACAGAGTAGGAGAAATGGAGCGATTGCACTCCTCCCTATCATAACCAAAATTTTGTGACTATTGAGATTCTACCTTATTTGTAAAATTGTATAAATATATCACAGAAAGAAATAAACAGTGATGGACCTTTTTGTGTCGTTTGTAACAGAGTTTTTTACATTTGAGAGTTAATACAAGAAGATCTGAAGATTCTCTATTCTGTCACGACTGTGTTACAAGTTTGCTTCCTTGTATCTTATATTTCATTTCATTTCATATTCTTAATTGATGTGTTTCGTTATAATTTAGTACGATCACTACTATAGCAAATGAATTTTGGTTTTTTGCAATTGTTTACTGTTTTTCCTTTGTACCAGCTATCAGCGGGTGTAAGACCAGTCTACATTTTCAGAATTCTATACACATTCTCTGCTACATTGGTTATTTCCTTACAATTTTCCTCTTTTGTTTATGCTTGAGACTCTTCCTTGGTAGGAGCCTTACACCATAGGCAGCTAAATGTTACAGGAACGAGCCTTTGATTTGCATCCATATTTTATTTTTGAAACCGTAAATTCTCTTTTATACGACCAAATTGAGACAGCACTTAATCCCTCTCTGAAGTTTTTTCCACTTTTATTGTTCATCCTTGACTGTCCCTATACCAACACAGCCTAACATCGAACCCGGACTATTGAATCAAACGCACATTGCCTTAAACCTCTTTGACACAATTCTTAAGACGGAAACTAACCGGGACGAACTTGAACGATCATGGGCAGCCATTGAACAAGACATAACTATCCAGGAACAGTTGGAATCCAGACAATGCCAACGAAGAAATATTCCTTAGTTTCCTTTGTCGAAGGTTGACGTTTCTCCCTTCTCCACCTTTTACCCACTTTCAGATGCCTTGACACTGTACTTCTAAGCCTTAAGTACAGACTCGGGAACAACAGGTAGGATCCCCATTATGTAGAAAAAGTATTCTTATACCGGTCTTCTGGATCTATCTTGATATGATGGTAGCCTGAGAATCCATCTGTAAATGACTATGCTTCTTGGCCTCCCACATTCTCTAAGACTTCATCTGTAAAAGGAGTAGGGAAAGGGTCATGTAAGAAAGCATAATTAAGTTTCCTCAAATCTACACAAATCCTTATCCCCCCTTGTTTCTTTTCTTGGACTGTCATAGGGCTTATCCATTCAGATTTCTCTATTGGTTCTATGATACCAGCTTCCAACATTCTGTCAACTTATGCCTTCACTTTCTTCTTATATATTGGATTCAGCCTATTAGGTCTATGTCTAACGGGTCTTGCCTTAGGTTTGAGAGTTATCTTCGTCTCTCTTAGCTCTCCTGTTATGCCTTTAATCTCTGTAAAGGTCGTTGGGAACATGTCAATTTATTCACGCAGTAACTATGTTATTATTTCTACTGTTTTTTCATCCCAATAGTCTCCAATACTTGTCATTTTAGGGCTATCAGTTGTCCCAAAGTTGATTTTATTCGCCTTGATTGGTACAACAAATACTTCTCACTCCAAAGATGGACCTTCCACCTCTCTTAAACATTCAATTTCTATAATCTGAATATTGCACAGGTCATCTTCATCTGGTCCTTCTTCTTCAACATGATAGCATGAAAGTAGTTCTTTGACTGACTGTCTATTTTGTTGTTGATATTCTGTCATGATTTCGACCTCTAGTTCACCAATAAATATTACACATTTTATCTACTTTAGTGTTGAATCAATGTTGCGGTTTTCATTTTCAAATGAGAAAGTTTCTACAAAGTTTTGTTGTAAGGTTGTCCATTATGTAGTGCCTCTTCGCATTTCCTAGTCTACATACCAGTTCTCTGGGATTCCTTCCAGTGTGTCGATGAAGTGATGAGGCCATTCTTATGGTGGTGTCATCCTCCATTGTGTCATGCACTTCTCCAAATGTATGTTGGTGTTCATTTCCCATCATACCTCTGTATTTTATGGTGCCCCTGCTCTGTGCCAAATCTAATGCGCAGTAATCGTTTACATTGGTACCAGTCCTGAATTGTTTCTTTGTGCGCACCCCACCATCTTGCAGGTGCAGCCTTGAGTGCAATATCTAGGGCTAAGAGCCTCTGATTCTCTAATACTTCCTCTTTATATTTTGTTATAAATTCATCTAAGTCATTTACCCCATGAAAATTGGGAGGTTCCCTTATCTTTGTACCAACCCATATTACTATGCGGTCCATTCTTGCGCAACTTCTTGTGGAAACTTCATGTAATCGTTGTTTCCAATTCTTCAAACCTTTATCTGATTCGGAATCACATGATGTGATGTTTCTCCAGCTGAGTAACCATATGCAGTTGGGTTAACATAATATTCTCCACACACAGTGGTTCTGTATAACTGGTTTAATTCCTCCAGATCTAAACAGGTGGGTTCTACAAACCTTTCTCCCTTTGAAGGGTATAATGGTGCAATGACTCTATATTCACCTAATTCAAATTTCATTTTTCTTGTCTTCGAGTTGATTATGGCCTGGTTATCAAATGTCCAATACAGTCCAAGAAATGTTGGATAAGGTGTTGTTACATCTACTATCTATTACTTCAAAGTCTGCCTTAGTGTGCACTCCATCAAAATCTACGGTCACACCTTTAAGCCTTCCAATTTGTAGAACTTTGTGTTGATTTGCTAATTTCAACTAAGCAGGTGAATAGCCTAGTGTGGGTTCTCCCATACACTTCCATGTCTTCTTAGGTAAAACATTTACTTAAGAGCCTAAGTCCAGTATAATATCACCCATGTTGAAATGTCCAATGTTGGCATTCAGTCTTCATTCTCTACTTGTCATTTTTCTTGAATGGATATGATTCACTATTTTCTTCTCTAATTTTCCTTTTTCCTCTGTGTTGCATATTTCTAGCATATTTTGAAAGTTTTTGACAGATCATGAATCCTTTAATAACTTAACACAGGATTTCATAAAATTTCTTATGTTACTTGCTCTACAGGTTGTGCTTCACTGGTGTGTTCCATTGAGGAAGGCATCTCATACATTGGTACGTTCTGAGTGTACTGTGTGGCTGATGTAGACACAACATTTTTCTTGAGAAAATCTTGTCTGGCCTCCTTGAATGTCTCCTTCTCTTCCACACATCAAATTGGTTATGTGGTTCAATATTTTTCTTCACCCATTGGTGGTGCGTTGGGTCTTTTCTTACTGCATCAGTTCTTGTCTTAGCTCTTCCGCACGTGACTATATTGATGTTTTTTCCATCATCCCTGGCTTCTGAAAAAATCCACTATACATTCTGGTTGTTCTGATTCCTCTCTTCTTGGATCTTCCCCAAGAGTGTTGTACAATATTTTGTATCATGGTCTATGACGCGACAATACATACATGTCGCAGGTAAAAGTGAACATTCCCTTGCATAATGTCCTGGTTGTTGGTAGTTGTGGCACACTACTGGACCTCTACCTCTTATAAATCCTCCTCTTCCTCTGTATCCATCTCGATCTCCTCGTAGTGTGTTGTACTGAGGTACCTGGTTATATTGTGGATGCGCAGTGTTGTATTGCAGTTGCACAGTGTTATATTGCGGTTGCGCATTGTTGTATGGAGGTGGTACCTAGTTGAGCTATGGTGCAGCTTGCCCTGACATCATTTCTTCTTGCACCTTATAAGTATCTAAAGTTATTTCTCTCATCAACTCCATCGTCCTACAATCTTTATCATCATGATCCATTGACTTGAAAAAATGGGTTGTATGAGATTTTGGGTATTGTCTGGTACTTCTGCATCATTGGACAATGATATGGATCATGCCCATGTGTTTTACAAATATTGCACCATGGTTCTCCTATTGGAAAATGGTTTGGTATTCTTATTTCTGTGTACTACGTGAAAATTGGACATTCATTCTTATGGTGTCCTTCTGTCTTGCATGTGGTACACCAAACAGCTTATCTTTTCTCTGATTGCTGAGATTTCTGTGGTGAGGAGTGTTTTCAGGTGAATTCGGAAAAACCACAGTAGTATCAATTGAATGTCGACGTTTCGGATCCATATCAGGATCC
The DNA here is from genome assembly GCA_009831015.1 of Picea engelmannii. Lineage (NCBI taxonomy): Eukaryota > Viridiplantae > Streptophyta > Pinopsida > Pinales > Pinaceae > Picea > Picea engelmannii. The sequence continues at coordinate 814,998 of ML777909.1, read as the reverse complement.
ATCATCAGGACAAGAAGCCTTTGTTTAATTGTGAGAAGAGATGGTTATAAATACTTAAGTTTTGCGGAAAAAATTTGTGTCAGCTAGAATCTATTTAGTGAAAATTTAGATTAAGTTTATTTATTTTAGTTTGAATTTAGGGTTTACTAAAAGATTTCTTTAAAATTTTAATTTAAAATTATTTATTAAGATATTTTAATTTAGAATATGTTTTATTCAGAAAGAAAGTTAAGGTTTATTGATTAATAATTTTAACCATTATTAAAGTGTTTTTAAGGTGTGGTTTTTAGAACATGAAGTTTTTTGTTTTCATTAGAGTGTTGTTTGAATTTTAATAGGTTTTTAAAAAAAAAATATTTATTAGTTTTGTTTTTATTAACCCTAAAATATTTAATGGTGTTTGTTTAGTGGTTCTATAAGTAAAGAGTGAATACTAAGTTATTTTAAAATATGTAGTTGTATTAGGTATAGGTATTTTTTAAATTTGTATTTATTAGTTTTGTTTTATAAAGAACCTAAAATATTTAATGGTGTTTGTTTAGTGGTTGAAAAAGTAATAAGTTATTTTAATAGATGTAGTTGTATTAGGTTTCGATTAGTGTTATTAGGTTTAGAGTTTGTTAATATTAGTTTTGTTGGTGTTATTTAAAAAAATGTGTTAATTAGGTGGAGTTGTTTATCTGTTTTTTCTTATTTTTATGAATCAAGGGGAACCAGTTTTCACTTAAGTCTAGGCCATTATCTCTGTTTAGGTTGCTTGGGTGCTTACGGATTTTGATTGCTTCTCTAATCCATCTTTTAAAGAGGTGTTCTTCTTTGGCCAGAATTTTGGTGTCTTCTAGGCGAACTTGGCCAGAATTTTCTCTTTTTCCTTATTCTGGTTGAGTTGAAATGTTAAGTTCTTATTACCCTCCTTCAATTCCTCTATTGTTGGATCTGTCTTCTGATACTGGTTTTCTTCCAGTTGTAAGGATGCCTATAGAACCTCTTCCTGAGTTTGGAACTTATGTTGTCTTAATGGGTATTTCAAATGTGGTAACAGTGAATTCACAAAGAGATGTCTATGTTGCATGTCAGTCATGACATACTTCAACTTACCTTTAAGACGCTTAAATCTTTGATCAATCTCTCAAACAGAATCACCTGGTTTTTGTTAGATTTAAATCATTTCATTCATATACTAATCTTCTAATCTAGGCTTCTTAAACTCATTTATCAATAGTTTTTTCACATCGGCAATAGTCCTTGTTACTCTTGGTGGACTGTTTACAACTAAGCTCATGTACCAATCCAGTGCGCAGTGTCTTAGTGTGATAGCTAACTACGCAAGTTTGGTATCCTCATCTGTGATTTGCTTTGCTTCCCATATATTCTAGCAGATGAATAGATGTTTTTCAAGGTCCTCTAATGCCTCTCCCCAAAATTCTGGTAACCTGATGGTGGGATCATGTCCTGCCATTTTGAACTGTGTCGAACTACTACCTTCGTGCAGTGTAGATATTTGACTGCTACTTCCTTAACTGACTCCTCCAGTTGTTTCTCCTTGTTTGGATGTGTTTCTTGTTGTCTTTCTTCCACTAAAATTTGGTTGTCTAAATGGTGGTTTTCTTTCTGGTGTACTAGTCGCACATGGGATTATAGGTTCCACACTGACATTGATATGGATTGGAGTTATACCTTATGTTCCTACCCTTGGACCTCCTGTTTTCCTTCCATACGTTCCATGCAGGATTTCTTCAATCTACTCCACAGCCCGGAGATCCTCTACCTCTTCTTCATCACTTGTCAAGCCCTCTCTATCAGTTATGGATCTCTTCTTATTATTCATCTTATATTGGTAGGGTGATCCACTGCGCATCTTTTCAGTTGTTGCCATTATTTTCTTTATCTGGTCTTCCTCCATCATGATTGGGTCCCTGGCCTCCTTCTTCTTTCCCTTATCCATTTCTTCCTCCATTTCTCCACCTCTTGTCAGTTCTTCCCCCCTTCCCCCATGCATGCAGGTAAGTTTAGTTGTTTGATTCCATCGTCATCACAGCGTTGTTATACAACAAAATCTTGATCAAAGTATATAGAGATCCGATATACCTACCTCTGGGTCCTTTTAGAAACTCCTTCTCTGTTGTGTTGTAATACTTCACGGTATCTACTGCAAATTCGGTGATAAAGCCTGCAAAAATACTATCTAACTAGAAATCTACTACGGGCGTAAATTTCTTGTTAACTTGTTGAAATTGCGCAATCTCCACAAGATTCCACTCCAACTGTCTAATTCGATTTGTTGGGTGGTTGTATTTTAACCTCAATAGTCGCTCCTGCAGCAAATGCAAGAAATCACAGAACAATACCTCATGCAAGTCGTTAAACACATATTTATCCAGATATTTTTGCAAGGTTAGCTTAGGGTTTCTATTATCCTTCTACGTAAACTCAAGTTCCTTTGTTTTCAACCATATTTCAATCTCCACATTCGTTGGATTCCATGGCCTAAAAATTCCTTTTTTATACCTTCATTCTCTACATGCTTCTTCTTCAGATCTCGTCCACTCAATACCATGCAGTTCCAGCCAACAACTGAACCAACAAAACCCTCTAAAACTATCGGCCCTCCTAGTAAACCAAAAGGAAACACAACACACAGAGTGCACTGCGTAGTCTCACTTGAGACAGTTCTATGGGTGACTGCAAAGCTCAAGTTCTTGCAGTCTGGGAAGGAGTGGGGATCTGGGATTGTATTTGATCTTATTCAGGACTTAATCTGATTATTCCTAATATTCATTCACCTTTTAAGCCATGCATGCATTCTAATATATATATCTTAACCATTCATTCGCCCATTCATAAACTAATCACTGACAGAAGTAAACATGAAATAAACATTACAGATAACACATTTTTACCGTGGTTCACCCCCTCCTGGGCTACGTCCACAAATATCTGGCTTCTATGCTATTTTATTTAGATTTCTACAAAATATGGTATGTGCACACTACATCTCCCATCATATAATCATAAAAAGTTCCAATAACTTCAGTGAGGTAGACTAGATCACACCAGGCTCCTCAGCCTATGATCTAACCCTCAAAATATGGCCTACTTGGTTCTTCTACAACTCAACAACTCACAAAAATATCAGAACCACAATAGTCGAACTGAACTAGTATTTGAACCGATGAGAACCCCCAACCTAGACCTCCTAGGTTCTTATTTATATTATTTTACAAGCTTTTTAACTATTACAATCTCTACCAAAACCCTAACCCTAACATGGTTAGGTTTTCCTGCATGCGTGCCTTGCATGTGGCTTTTCCTCACACGTGTTTCTTTTCCTGCCAGTTGTTTTTCTCCAAAATTAGGCCTTACCTTTCAAAAATAGACCTTTCCTCAAAATAGCCCTGCGCCCAACAATATATATATATATATATATATATATATATATATATATATATATATATGAGACAAAGGGTATAATTACAATTAAGGGGCTTGGCTAACCAATAAAGGCAACACTAATATAATATTAGAAATGTAATATCTTAATATCTAGGGCTTAACATGCCCCTCTCCTCCAAAATAGTGTTTCCCTCAACACTTGATTAACTGTGGATTATTTGCATGAAGAACTCATCTTCCCATGATGTATCTTCTATTGGTTTGTTCTTCCATGTTAGATTTTTTTAGCTCGGGAGGTACTCCACATGTTTTGTCTTGTATCCGGATGTTACCTTAATATTTACACTACCAGGCACTTAACTTTGTAATAGGTTTTATAAAGTTGTTTTAAGTGGATATTTTATTAAAGTGACTTTTTTTTACTAAAGTGTACCTTATATTTTTAAAGTGACTTTATTTTCATAAAGCACTTATGTAATAAAGTGAAATTCACATTAATTTTAAATGAGACATTTTGGAGGGAATGGATCATGACCCTTGATCTTGAAAAAGGCAAGATCTAATCTTGGCTGTAATGATCTCAAGCCATTATGCAAGGATCATCACGGTTTTGGTGTCTTTTAAAACTTTTTCTGGTTGTGGTATTTCGTCAAACACTTTGTTGTCCTACTTGTTTAGATGTGTTTACTTGTTGAATGGCCTCTTGATTTCGGCCTTAGGGTTTACTAATGTGATATATATGTGTGTGTTGCAGCAATAAACAAAAGATATAACCATGGAACATACCTCAACCATATGCAATATGATAGACAAGCCAAAACATCTCAAATTTTCTTTTATTCATAATATAGAAGAACCTGCTACAATGGAGATGTCGATTTGGAATGCTCAATAGAGGGCTATGAAAATAGACAATAGAGTTTCTACAAAAAGCTCTCAATAATACAAAATAAGCCTCCAAAGGCTGGATAAGAAATGAAGACCAATGCCACGTCCTGCTAGATAGTTGAAGCTCCTCATCAATTCAGCCCTGGTGCCAAAGATGTCCAATCACCTCAGGAAAGATGCCAAACAGTAGATCGGGTGATGGCAAGAACAACCCAGGTGCCCGAATCTGCAAGATCCCTCTCAAACCCTGTAGATATGAACTCCTCCACTCAATGGTACGCCCCACTGGGTGACTGAAACCCTAATAATTTGGCCTCTCTCCTAGAGACCTCCAATAGCTCCACCAATCCACTAGAATGATAGATCGGGGGACGGCAATGAATACCCAAGTGCTCAAATCATCAAAATACCTACTAGATCCTTAGATCTAGCTACCCTCCAAATAATGGTGCGCCCTCCTCTTGGGAAATCGTCCCACTGCCAATACAAATAAACCTGCCACTGAACTGCCTCCGGAAACCACCAAGAATGATGCTAGGACACCTGCAAGGAAAACCCAATACCTGGAATTCCCGAAATCACTTCTCCTCAGCTAGGACGAATCCTCCCTCAATGAATGGTGCGCCCCTCTTGATAGAAACCCTAGTTGATGCACCCTCTCTCTCTCTGCCCTGCAACTGATGTAGAATCCTCCTACAACTGAGTAGATCTGGAACTAGAATGGTGTGGGAGCGTATTGCATCTCTGAGACCAATCTTGGGACAAGTTAGGTGGAATATTTCACCACCGAATCGTCCTCTAGGATTTGTTAAGTCAAAACCCTCAAAACTCCCAATGTTGGGCTCACTAGCTAAAAGCCAGATATCAAAATAAGATCATACATGAATAATGAGTAGAGGCCCTTGCCTTTCCTTTATACTTTTTGGCTCACCTTGTCCCTCCAAAGTGAATTTCATTTTATTAATATTTAATTAATTAATTAAATCACTTTAATTAATTAATTAACCTTTTTACCTCTGAAAAGCTCCTTA
>ML777909.1:798216-809601 GCA_009831015.1 Picea engelmannii | reverse complement strand
CCTCCAAGTAATGTGCCCAAAATGACCTCTTCAGTGATTTCAATTAACTTATAGCTCAAAATAGTCAAAATCATGGAAATCGTCGGAATGCAACGAAACCAAAGCCAACTTGTGCGGAATGGCTCATAATGATGGAATATGATGATCAATGCAAGTTGGACCCCACAATGCCTCTCAAATACCCCTGTACTCGCTATAACATTCATCTGGCTACTTTGGTCATCATAAATCTTTGCACTGTGATGATGTCCCAAAGTGGGGACATTACATTGGCCTTTGGATCTAGGGTTGAGGAAGGTGAAAAGACACTTTTGGGGGGGAAATGTCATTTTCAAATTATAAAAGAATGCATTGGGTAGTGTGCAAGACATGTTGTGAAGACATCGGGAAGATGTTGAGAGCACATCAGAAGGAGAGTTAGAGAGATTTTATGAGCATGCTTGAGAGAGGAAAATGAGCAGCAAAGAGGGCACGTTTTCCGAGAAAGGAGGGAACGAATCCCAAGAAAAAAAATCTGAGTTTTGGGCCGAAATATTTTTCTGTTGTGGGAGGTCGTATTGTACAGATCTGTACAGTCCGTACGATTTTGTACAGTCGTACGGATTTCGCATAGAAATTGAGGCATTTTGGGCACGGATTTCGAGGTGGATTTTTGTTTTATGTTTGTTATTTTTGGGTCGTACGAAACAATCTGTACAGTTGACTGTGGCCACGAAAAAGGAGGCAGAAGGAGGTCGTACAGCAGTATGGTTTTAGCACGGAAAACGAGGCAGATTTATGTGGGACAGATTTGGTACTATGAGGTATTTTCCTTGGCTGGAAATGTAGATTTGTTGTTCTTTTGTACTTTCCTGAAGCATAATAATAAGATCTCTCTCTCTCTCTCGTTGGGTTTTCCCTAGCATTTGCTTAAATTTCTGAGTGTTATTGGGTTGTTGTCCACTATGTTTTTTCGTTGCATATTTTTGTTTAGCAATGTGTATTTCTGCTTATGGAAATTTCTGAATGTGGGCTTTTGCATTTATGAAGCTTATGAAGACAGTTATCTCTAGGTTGCTAAGTGTTTGACAGAATTTTAGTTTGCTAATTTTAGTCATTAAAAATCTACATGGTATTAGAGCTTGTGCTCTAAAGTTCAGTGGGCAGTATTTGGCACTTGGAACAGCAAGTGATTTGTTGTTGTATTTGCTTGAAGAAGGCAGAAAAGGTTCTTTGTCAGGTGGACAAAGATGACTTCCAGCATCAGGTTTGAAGATAGATTGGAGGGGATCTCCAACTCCCTGCAATGGAAGGTTAGAATCGTGCTTCTCGACACAATACCAGGTTGAGGTCAGTTTTCCTCGATCTTACAAAGATAGACTCAAACTGTAGCGTGAATTGTGGAGCTGGCCCACAACATGCAGTTAAGGGGGTTGGAAAGATGTGATTCCAACTAGAGTCAAGAGGTCTTCTGGAGGTTGGCGAGGTGTTATATGTTCTAGAGTTGACAGTTAATTTTCTCTCAGTGTCAGCTTTGGATGAGAGTGGATTTGGAGTTGTTTTCAATAGTGGACACGTGTTTTTGTATCAAGTGGGAGTAATTGTTGGCACGGCAGTAATGCTTGGTGTAAAGTATGAGGGCTTGTACAGGTTGTTGGGTAGACCTGTGTTGGGGTCCATTGGATTTCTGGACTCAGATTCTGTGTCGGAGAGTTGGTAGGTAGCACAGGAGAGAGAGTTGATACATGGCACTCAGTCTTCTTCTGGGACTCTCAAGGGACTCAGTAGGCATGAGTCGACACAGTTGGATGCTCAGGAGAGTGTGCAGTCTCCTAGGAGCATGTCTTCAGTTCGTGGTACAGCAGAGGTAGCAACAGAGGCTTCCAGTGCAGTGGGAGTAGTGGCTTTATGTTCAGAGGGAGCAGAGACTTCTAGTAGGGAGGGAGCAACTATGGCAGCTGATGAGATGGAGACAGATTCTGGTGGTGATACCAGAAGTACCTCCCTCGCTAAGAGGGAGTGTTAGATTTTTTTAGCTCGGGAGGTACTCCACAAGTTTTGTCTTGTATGCGGATGTTACCTTAATATTTACACTACCAGGAACTTAACTTTGTAATAGGTTTTATAAAGTTGTTTTAAGTGGTTCTTTTATTAAAGTGATTTTTTTTTTAATAAAGTGTACCTTCTATTTTTAAAGTGACTTTATTTTCATAAAGCACTTATGTAATAAAGTGAAATTCACTTTAATTTTAAATGAGACATTTTGGAGGGAATGGATCATGACCCTTGATCTTGAAAAAGGCAAGATCTAATCTTGGCATTTGGATCTAGGGTTGAGGAAGGTGAAAAGACACTTTTGGGGGGGAAATGTCATTTTCAAATTATAAAAGAATGCATTGGGTAGTGTGCAAGACATGTTGTGAAGACATCGGGAGGAGAGTTAGAGAGTTTTTCTGAGCATGCTTGAGAGAGGAAAGTGAGCAGCAAAGAGGGCATGTTTTCCAAGAAAGGAGGGCACGAATCCCAAGAAAAAAAATTATGAGTTTTGGGCCGAAATATTTTTTTGTTGTGGGAGATCGTACTGTACGGTTTCGTACAGTCTGTATGGTTCCGTACAATCGTACGAATTTGGCACAGAAATCGAGGCATTTCGGGCACAGATTTTGAGGTGGATTTATGTTTTTTGTTCACTATTTTTGGGCAGTATGGAACAGTTTGTACAACTAATTGTGGGCACATAAAACGAGGCAGAAGGAGGTCATACAGCAGTACAGTTTTGGCATGGAAAACGAGGCAGATTTCTGTGGGACAGATTTGGTACTGTGAAGTATTTTCCTTGGCTGGAAATGTAGATTTGTTGTTGTTTTGTACTTTCTTGAAGCATAATAATAAAATCTCTCTCTCTCTCTCGTTGGGTTTCCCCACATTGGGGTTTTCCCTGGCATTTGCCTAAATTTCTGAGTGTTATTGGGTTATTGTCCACTATGTTTTTCCGCTGCATATTTTTTCTTAGCAATGTGTATTTTTGCTTATGGAAATTTCTACATGTGGGCTTTTGCATTTATGAAGTTTATGAAGACAGTTATCTCTAGGTTGGTAAGTGTTTGACAGAATTTCGGTTTGCTGATTTTAGTCATTAAAATTCTACATTCCACTTAATGAGGTACTTAGTAATTGTTTGATTTTGTAGTTGTTTGATCTGTGTTTCAAGTATTGTTACAGGTTCTAGTATGGTTTTCCCTTCTTCATCCATCTCCAACAAAATATTCTAAACTAGGATCTTATCACTGATAACCTTGTTTAAAAAGAAACATGGGAGACCAAATGACCACATGAAGATGGAGGGAACTTCAATTTGTAATCCGCACTAGTAATCCTCTGCAACACATTATAAGGACCATAACTGTAATTGGATGTTAATTTATTTTCCTTTTTTTATGCTTGAGAGAAATTTTTGTATATGGTTGCAACCTTATAAATATGCAATCACTCACTTCAAAGTTTGTTTCAATGTGATGTTGATTAGTTTGGTGTTTCATCCTATTTTGTGTTATAACCAAGTTATCCATCAATATTTAGAAATCATGTTGTTGGTGTTATATGTGATCATCCACTACTTGAATTGTAGTTTTGTCTCTCATTGGTGATGTGATTGATGCAAGATGGTACCCATAAAGATGTCGAAATACATTTAGTTCAGCATACACTTAGTCTAAATTTGATCTCAACCTCCTATAAAAATCCAACAGCCATACTATTGTTCTTTATGGACAGAAATACTAATAGACTAGTTCTGAAATAAAATAGCGGTGGAATTAATTTATGAACAACAGACAGTAACCCACATTTGGCACAAAAATCTGTGCATAAACACTTGGAGAAATATTTAGAAAATATGACAGATTTGAGGAGAATGTCTCTTTATTCAGCGTAAGGAAAAATTTTGAGTACATCAGCAGTCTACAATCAACATTTAATAATCTATACATTCACCCTATCTTAGCAAAAATAGAAATTATTTCCATAGCAACACACTCTGAAATCAAAAAATTGATTTCTTGTACAATCTATACGAACCGTACAACCACCAATAACATAAATATGCCTCGATTTTCATGCCCAAAAAAAAGGTATAGATATGTACATTGTTGTACAGATTAGTTTGCAATAGTAAAACCCATAGAAATTCGTGCCAAAACTCAGCCTCGATTTTTGTGCCTGGTTGTAGCTGCAAAACCCAGCAAATAACTTGTTGTACGGCCTCCTCCAATCCATATTGTACGACCTCCTTGTTGTACGGTATTCTTTAATGTTGAAGATGTCTCGAAGTGCATGCCAATCCCTCTCCTAGGGATGTGTGCCAACCTCTACTATTGAAACTCTTTCCCTCCAAGCAAAAGAAACTTCATTGGGATGCATGCCCCTTCACCTTCCCACTTGCTCTCCTCAAAAGTGCGCCCTCCTTCTCCTAATGAGTTGCCTTTTAATGAATTTTAAAATATAACTGCCCTAACCCTTGGTCTTCCAATGAGATTAACGGTCAAGATTAGACCTTTCCCTCATGAGATCAACGGTCGTGACTTAATCATTCGTTGAAGTCACTTAAGTCATTAAAGTGACCCATAACATCATAAAGTCACTTTTACATTAAAAAAAATTAAAAGACCCAACTTTATAAAATCACTTTATAAAGTCACTTTATAAAAACATATTATAAAGTCACTAGGAGAAAATTTGTTTGGTCACTTCTGCATGCTAAGTGTTGCCAATAAAGAAGTACCTCCAAGCTACCAAATTTCAACGAAAGATCCATAAATGGGGAAATTTTGGATGAAGTATGGACTATCCAATCATTCACATAACTTCGTTAATTGAAAATTAGCTAGACTTCGCAATTGGTTTATTTATCAAGCACCAGAGTTTCAAGTAATGATTGTAGATCAAGGTACCATAAATTGTTCAAGGAAGTTCCATGGTATTAATCTCAGTATGGGGAAGTATTTATTGGATAGTCGAATGATTGCAACCCAAATGAGTGGTGTTGATGTTGTATTAGGGGTCCAATAGTTACAATCATTGTGAATAGTGGCTCTTAATTTTCAGGAATTTTCATCAGATTTTCCTCGAAAGGAAAGGAAATAGAACTCAAAGGTATCCAAGGGAAACCCTCTAAAATGATAAGCTCTAATAGCATGAAAAAAATGCTAAAAAGGGATATCATTATGTAATTGCACAAGTGTGCTCACTAGATGTTCAAACATCTAAACCCTCTATTATTGTGGATCTCCAAAAATTCATCGACATCATTCCAAGGTATTTGGAGAGATCTCTAAAGGTCTTCCACTTGATGGAGATCATGACCATGTTATTTCATTCGCAACCAAGAAGTGTACCACCTATCATCAGACTTACAAGTACACATACCCACAAAAGAGCAATATTGAGCATATGGTTCAAGACATGTTAGAGGTTGACATCATTCAACCTAGCCAAAGTGCTTTATATTCATTAATGATAACAGTTTACAAAAATGAAGTTTCATGGCGTATGTGTCGAAACTAGAAATAGCTCAACAATGTTGTCATTAAAGATAAGTTTCTGTGAATTATTTGATGAATTGCAATGAGCAATTTTCTTTACTAAGTTGGATCTTCGTTCTTGAATTATCAAATTAGAATTATGAGGCAATAAGATATCCCCAAAACATCCTTTACAACACATGAAGGTCATTACGAGTTTTTGGTGATGTTGTTTGGCCTTACTAATGCACTTGTAAAACCTTTGGAAATGCTCCTTGTGAAGAGTTGGTATATTCCATATCTCTACTTCTTTAATGATGATGATTAGCCTATTCTGAAATCAAATATAATTATTTCTTCAAAGGAATGAATAAGACCAATTCTCATCCAAAAAGTTGACATAAAATAGTATTTGTAGTTGACAATGCTAAATGTATACAACAACTTGAGACCGGATATATAACTCACAACAAAAACATTCTTCAAGAGATCATTCTGAAAACAGTTGTGTTGCTTGTGAAAACATTCATTCATTCTTTCAAACTAATTTATTCTTTGCTTAATTTTCATCAATTTAAAAGCCTTCAAGATTTTTATGACAACTGTAAATTGATTTTAGTTCTGTCACAATTAATATGAGTACCTTTTAAAGTGAAATGCACTATTTGCCATCATTTCTAGCTTCAAATCCATTACAAAGAAGCTATCAGTAAGGTCTGTTTTTTTTATGAAATGTCCCACATATGAAAGTTTGGGAACAGTTCTGCAAAGATGGCCATTGTGGTCTCCTGCAGCGAGACAAAAAACTAGTCAAGATTAGGGAAACAAAAATATTTGACTGCCTTGAATTAGAAGAAGCTTCAATTTGATTTAATGAATTTGGGCACTGTTAAAACCCTGAAAAATAGAGTTCTTTGATATTGATATGTGCATTAGAGAGGCAAGGCACTCATGATTGTTGTGATTGAGCATTTTCTGAGGAATCCTGAAGAAACGCTGAGAAAACTCTATCTGTCTTGAATTAAAAAGAGCTTCAATCAGATTTAGTGGATTTGGGAGCTACTAAAACCTTTAAATGTTGTAATGTATCTTAAGCGATGTCCAGAAATTTCTGGATATATTTGCCCCAAAAAACTAGTACAATTTTTTTTCATTCAAGTAGTCATTATATACTCTACTGGTTTTTGCGGGCAAATATATCCAAAAATTCTCTAATGTGATTGCCACTTATTCTATAATCAATTATTATGATATTATCTATTACATGGATTGGAGATTGGCCCAATTCCACAAATGTTTTGGCACTGAATAGTAAATATAATTATGTTCATGTTTTGGTTAATGAAGTGTCTTTATGACCACTGTAAATTCATCTGAATAACCATGTATATCAAATATTGTTAAATGTAGAACTCACATTGTACACTACAAGGTTAAAGTACAAATCTCAAAACTATGGTCGAAAGAAAGAGAAAGTTGTAACTAGGTGACATGAACAAAGAGTAGATATTGTGACCGACTAGGTGCCAAAACATGTCTTTTTGGGCATATTTTATGTTCCTCGTGCTAAAAGATACCCAGACAATCTTGATTTATCGAAGTATGTCTAGCACCTCTGCAGATCATCCAATGAAGTTACAATGAGTTACAATGGACCACATACAACACTAAAAGCCTCAAAACCTTGAGATGTACAAGGAAACAAGAAACTTAGGTTCCTATGAAGTGCCTTTGATCTCATGTGTTTCTTGTTGTGTACTCAAGGTTCTCAATTTCTCTATAACACCTCCATTTGCTTCCTTTTGCTAACTAGAAACTTATGTCTCTGATGTTGTGCTAATATATATATTTTATACGGACGAGATCTACTTCTTAGAGTCTCTACCAGTTTTTTCTTTATTTTTGTCATTGTAAAAAAAATTGCCTAACTAGAAACTTATGCCTCTAATATTATCTTAACATATTAATTATGTCACTGATAATGGTCTACAAATTTGAAGATAAGTGTTGAAATACATACATATGAAAGTTGTTTCAATGCTTAAGATAATCAAAAGTACCTTACAAACACATTGTGGATCAAGAAAAACTACTTAAAATATTGATTCCAAGGCCACAAATTCCTTAAGCTCTTCAAACTAAAACACCATGCAAGCACAAATTCTCGAATCAATTTCCAAACCAAAATCTCCTCTACAATTTTGAAGCCTATTCTACACTATTTTGTAAATTTCGATATCAAATACATTCTTAAATCCATAAAAACAAAGAAAAAAAAGGCACAAAAAGCGGAACTTATTTACATTCACGCTAACAATCTTAAACTTATCCTTGGTGCTTCTCTTTTTTGCTATATCTTTAGGCAGCTCAATGAATTTTGCAACTACAGCCCCACTTCCCCATAAGGTTTACAATATGAACTTGAAATAAATACATATTAATTGAAATAAATACATATTAATTGTGGGGAGATGCCCAAAGACCCATCGTACCACTGAGGGGATATACTATTAAATGATGAAGTTGTGTTATGATATATCATTAAATGTGGAAGTTGTGCTATTTGATCATTGCACAGGCTTTCAACTACAATGTGACTATGTCTAGGCATCAAGCATTCATTACCACCACCCTAGTGCCAACCTAGACACAAATGTAAATCTGCAATCGGATCCATTCTTCATTGCTATTAAATCTGGTGCCTTGAAGCAATTGAATCAAAATTAGTCACGATGAATTAAATAAGAAATGGAAATCATTAAAGAATAAAACTAATTTCCTTGAGGAGAAGCTAGCTGCTTCTTTTGAGATATGCCATTGGTCAGTAGAGATTGGCTATAATAAGGGAGTTGRTTTGGAGTAAGATAATGGATGAATTCCCTGCCCTCTGGGAGCACTTGAAGTAATATATAGAGTACTCTCATGAATATGTGCAGATTATGGACAATTGCTTCAACCAATAAGACAAAATGTGATGCATCCACAATTTCCGAGGTTATGTGGATCATTGTTTATTCTTCCTACAGCATGCATATTACAGAAAATTTAATACCATTGACTTATCAAATATATGAAGTACTAAAGCATCAACAAATAGAGCATAAATGAACTGGCACGCATATTAGAGAAAATTTAATATTACTGACTATACATTTTAATATTTATGTCGAGACCTGTGGTCTTTAATATTTGAATAGGAGATCATTGTTAGACGTATGCATTATTGGTATCACGGGTCTTTTTCATAGTTAGTTTTTATGTGTAATTTCGTTACAAATTTGTCCATTATGTGTATTTTTAAGCTATTCTTTGAGTCCGTAATATTTTTTAATCTTTAAAATAAATTTCATAAGGCGTGAGCATTAACAATTTACTAGAATAAATTTATAATCTTATTATTCATCTGGGAGGAACTATCCATTGAATTGTTGAAGATAATCTGTAAATGATGTTGTAATTGGTATAAATAACTTTTAATACCTCTGACTTATAAATCTATGAAGTAATTGAAATAAACATATTTTAATACCATTGACTTGTCAAATCTATGAAATACTAAAGTATCAACCAATGGAGCACAAGCACAAATGAATTGGCACACATATTAGAAAAAAAAAATTCCACTTATCAAATAGATGAAGTACTAAAGCATCAGTGAATGGATCATAAATGAATTAAAATAACGATATCTATGACATTGAATGACAAATTAAAGTGATGGCTGGGTGTTGCTTTTAAAGATTTTTTAATGTTTAAATTTTTGAATTGAATATTTTAATCTGACATTACCTATTAAAACCAGATAAAAATATTCATATCGCTATGTTCAACCAATAGAAAATTAAGAATTTCAAATTTTATAAATTAAAAAATATATTTTTATTTTTTTAATTAAAATTAATAAAAAAAATAGAAACTTTAGAAATTTGTATACCATGACAAGCAACTAATTCAAAGACAAAACTATTTGACCCAAAAGTAATTACAATATACACTCCCTTTCCACATGTATTGACAAGCAACTAATTGAAAGACAAAACTATTTGACCCAAAAGTAATTACAATATACACTCCCTTTCCACATGTATAAAAATGGTCAGCCCAAGCTTATCAAAACTAAAAATTGAAATCCATTGTTTCAATATCAAGTTAATTATTAGCATTTATTATTTTAGCAAGAGAATAATAATAAATAAATAATAATATTACAATTATTGACATAAAAAGAACGATGATCAAGATTCTATGGCACATACGAGTGAGAACGTGAGGCAGGGAAAGAGAATGCCAACAATATCTACATTTCGAGGTTGGGATTTCAAAACCAGCACTTATTTTCAAGAAGACATTTAAGCAGGATGGATGGAATTATGCTGACAATCGTCATGTGAAGAGAAGTGAATGGCTATATCCATTTTGAAAAAGGTCTAGATCTATCCAACTTTAATGCAACATCTAATGATCCATATGGTCTTTCAATCAAATTCAAAATTCAAGGCTTTTCTGCAAATTCAAATATGGCATATAATGCTTTTCCTATATCCAAGTAAATATCCTACTTCATGTCAAGTCAACATCTTTTAGACGTTTTCCAAGTCTGAAAGTAAATATTCCCTTTGGGTTGTATGCATGGATGTCAGTTAGCAAAAGATCACAATGAATTAAGCATCTGCTGGTTGCTCTTCCATACCATCTGAACTGAAGCCATCTTTAACATGTGCGTTTGGTTTCAATTAAAATAAAAAAAGAACTACTACTATACATAGAACCTCTATAGATGGTCGTATAATATAGAAGAAGATTAAACTCAAACTGCAATCAACTTTAGTAGAAAACTCGAATATCATACTGATCCACAATGTTAGATTGGCAGTCTAATTTCAGCTATCAATTTCACCTATGCAACAGCAATTGCATTTTGCCCAACGTTGACCTTCAAATCTTCATTCGAGTCCATAGGAAAGTTCTCAATACTCACATTTGGCTCCAAGTTAATAAATTCATTTGATTTGCTGGCTAAATGGGCAATGCTCACTCTGCCTTGCCTCTTGATGTAGTCTGCAACAGCTTTCATTTCCTCTAGAGAAATATATATATACTTGCCTCTGTCATCCATAACTCCAGAGAGTCGACCTGTCATATTTCACTACCTAACAGTAAGATTAACTTTTAACTACACTGTACGGATACTACATCTGTGAAAAAAATAATTTATAGATTGAACGAGTAGATCATTTCCCAGAAAGAAAATGTAGGCTCTTTCCAAAGTAGCTATAATAATTTTCACTTACCCATTTTTTCCAGGGACAATATGCGGTTGATACAGTCCTGCAAAAGAATAAACAAATAAGAAGCAATAAAAATTAATTGCAACTGGTTCTGCATTAAATTCTCCTCTATGCTTGAGGTATTGAAACATAAGCTTGAAATTTTTTATCTCCTAAATATAATTAATATATAACTACTGTACAAAGAAATAGTAAGCTTAAGAAATCAACATGAACTGCTGACAAACTCTTTTATTAAGAACATTGCAAATTTAGTCACACGGTCCTATTCAGCAATTCATTTGTCTGTCGATTCACTTTAGAGGCCCAACAAGTTTATAAGCATAAATTCAAATTTTACTCACTAGGAATTTGAGTTATATATGCCAGTGTTGATTAAGTCGGCCACGGCAAAAAGTCGGCGAGGGTCCGGAAAAAATCATTTCGGCAAAAGTCGGCAAAAAATCGGAAAACCAAGACAAACATTAAAAAATACAAAATATATTCATTTTTTTCAAAATTTTAAACATATAAAGCAACAACAACATAAGATAAACACATTGGCACATAAATATGGAGAAATCACTGATATATATGTAGTCACTAGTGGATGCCAAATA
>ML777909.1:733751-744703 GCA_009831015.1 Picea engelmannii | reverse complement strand
CTCCCCCAATGGAAACATCCAAGGTACCTGACCTAACTATGATCCATGCAGACTTATTACATTATTAACCCACGCAGGGGTGCGGAAATTTCGTTTACAAAATTTTGTGTTGGGGTATCAGATACCCAAGTAGAACCAAAACTTCCTTCAACAAATTTACATCTGGTGATGCATCTTCACGGCACGTGAGTTGACCACCGTTGCTAAATGGGCGGTCAACATAACCTATTGGAGGTACGTTGGTCCTGCTCAGATTGGAACCCTATGAGTAGCTAGTTCCTTAAAAAGTGTGCATGCCATTATGCATGCTCCTCTAGGAGATGATTATTTTAATGTAATGTGTTCTATGTTAGAATGTGAAAGAGATTTTACTGCTGCAACTACTCATATAGTAAATCGTCACATACTAGTGCATGGAACTCAAGAAATAGTTGTGAATAATCTTTTAAGTAAAGATCAAGAGGAGCATCCCGATCTGATCATATTGACACCTACAAGTACCTCTAGTATCGGATCTACAATATTCTGTAGATAAAGCATCTATTATTTATGATTCCAATGTAATTTTTGCAGATGTTGATAATTATCAAGTTAATGAAATTCAGGCGGTGGATAGAACTTTGGAGCAGTTAGTTCGATATTATTTCGAAAAAATTCATAGACAATAAGCATTAGATCAATTTGTGACAGGCTCTGTAAATAGAATTGGTATTTTTGTTTTACATTAGGCTTTCATAATCAACACAATTGTCGTGAGTTGAGACATTTATTATGAGATCTGCACATTGAAATGAATCAAATAATTCATAGAGGATCGGATCTAAAACATTTACTTACCAAAAGCTTGGTTCAATCTAATTCCATATCATGAAATTGGCTTAATGACAGCGATGTATTTGAATAAAGAATATGGAATGTCTTACATACCTACAAATCCCATGGGCGCTGTAGATATAGAAGTCTATGACTCTCTTCGACAGAGACAAAAATATAAGGATACCTTGGCTTCTAGCTCATCGGATTGATTATGAACCCTATGTCGATGCACAAACTCAACCTGTTTCCCAAGCTGCTTGGTTTTAAGATCTATTCGTTGCCAGAATTTGATAAGAAAAGAAACAGTGATTTTCAGTGATGCAACTCATGCTGCTTAAATTACTAAGAGACTTGCTTGATAGATGGGAATTCATGTGAGTTGTGCAAGTACTTTTTGTAAACATGATGCAGAATGGTTCAAAGAGCAAATTCCAGATGCAATGAGATACTGATCACAGATGATCATGCTGAGGTAGGTGCTCACGTCGAACCATTTGCTTTGGTACTCAAACACATCTAGCCTTGCGGAGTTCTGCACCAATTCATATCCAAAATTCTCCCTTGGGTCGGTTACAAAGGTACAAATCAAATAGCTGATATAGTTTATAACTCATTTGCTCTTGGTATGGAAGAACATCTTCTAGACATTTTTGGTGGTCATGATATTAAATAGATAATAAGTAAATCCTTATCCCCTTTGGAATCTTGACAGTTGATTAGAATTAAGTCAAATTCCATGGGTGCGAAAATGTTCTTAAAAATACTAATAATTTGGGGCATAAAAACCATAATTGTCGAACTAATATATGCGGTCATTCAGTAAGACAATGTATAATATTATTAAAAGCAAATATGTATTGTAATAAATACAGTTAATGACTATTGGTGATTACGTATAAATTTTGTTTTAGATCTGGGACTTTTCTACTTCTCTTTCTCGATGTGCTAGAAAGCAAGGTGGGACTTGAACAACATGAATGATTCATGATTTGACACCTGAATGATGTTCTTAGTTCAACATCTATATATCTAACAAAGATATATTTCATAACGGATTTTTTATATGAATTCAATATCAGTTCATTTTTTCAATTAGGGGGCACGATATAGGGTTAGTGTAAATAAAATAAATGAGCTAAAATCCTTTTAAGTCTACAACGTTTTAAAAGATTAGTACAGTGAATCGGCAAAGTAAACGTTTATTCATCTAGATATGAAGAATTCAATAAGAGAGTATACCTATTTTGATTGAAAGACAAATGATCTCAGAATAGATAATAAAACCCTCCCTATTTATGAACAAAAACAGATACGACCGGGGTAAATAATGCTGATGTTTTGGTAGCTGCGGGAGGTATTAACCTCCATGGAGAAACCTTTGACTAGAATAGAATATTCCGGAAGCAAGAGAAAACCTAAAACAGATGTGTGAAAACCCTGGAAGACAAGTCAGCTCAGCAGAATAAGTAATATTGAAGTATTATATGCAGAAAAGGACAAGTCAGCCCTGCTTGAAGAGACACATGTTCACCTGGCCAGATTAGTATAAATAGAAGGTGCTTTAGCTCATTTGGAAAAACACACACTCACTCAGTTGATGCGCATATCTTAGAAGTGCAGTAGCAGCAGAAGTAGTGCGCAAGTCAAGAAGAGGAGCAGCAGCAGCTCCAGTGGTGCAGCACACTCTTGTTCAGCCTTTTTGGTACTCTTACTTGTGCGCTACGTTGGAGAAGGTGTGCTCTCTTGGTTTATCTGTTGGTTATAGTGTGGCTTCCCAGAATCATTCTATCTAGCAAATGTTAAGGTGCTCGGGGGTGGCTTTGTGCCTATGGTTGGGTGGCAATGGTGTGGCATTGTCTATGGTAAACGAGCACAATATTCTAACAGGTTATGGGCCCACACCACCTTCGGAACAGTCTAACCACCGGAAGGTAGATCCGCAACTCTCTTTCAAGCTCGTTGTAGCACAATTGTAGTTGCAGCTAGGGTTTATGATCTTGCAGCAGCAACAAACCCTAACCTGATTGTTCGGGCAATTTAAGTGAAGCGTTTGGCATAATTCTTGGATATCCTAGTGTGCCCTAACCTAGCACATCTCCTGGTGCCCTCAGCCATCAAAAACTTCAAAGTTGAATTTTTGGGTCAAAGTCAAGGTTTGACTGGTCAAAGTCAAAAGACTGGTCAAGGTCAAAGTCAAAGACAGTCATGACTTCCTCCATAAAATTATGATTGACATCATCCTTGCAAAGAACAAAGAGAAAAATTATGGAACCACAGACTGAAGAGCAGGCGTCGAAGGATGAAGAGTTTGATTTTTGGAGCTTCCATGCACATGAACATGGAGTAGGAGAAACAATAAAAGCAACTACTGCAGATCTAAATCTATGGAAAGAGAAGGGATCTTTGTCCAAGAAGCAATCGTAGAGCCAGAAAGACCTCAGATCTAATACATTCGGAGGAACAACACACTCTCTGGGTTGGAAAGAATACTTGTCTCAGAAGAAAAGCAACTCAAGCGAAACAATAGCTAGATTCCAGGTTTGCATATCAGGTTTGATATTTTTATTGTTGCTTAAGTATTGCAATCCTTTAGATTTTATTAATGCCAGGAACAAATGAATACTTAGTAGCATGTACTATTAATATAAATGCTTATTGTACTTAATTGCAATATGAACTAACATCTCCTCTAGGAGATATTTCTTGTTCTTGTTCTAAGGCAGGACACCTTGGTAATGCTATAATGAATTACCATGAAATTGATATGTTCTTATATAAAATGTTATTATATTGGAAATACTTGTGCTCTTGTTGTTCCTGTTTCGAGCAAGTTATCCTACGTATTCCAGGAAGGTTACCACAGAAAGCAAGACTTGAAAGGACATAGAGGGAGTCAGTGATCAGGAAGAAGCAAGGTTTTGTGACACTTTGCAAGATGCATAGGGGCATGCATCAGATGGAAGCGTGGTTCGAGGATTCTCTCAGTTAGAGGGAGTTGATGGAAGAATTCCAAAAGGAGGATCTTGTAGGCTTCATGCCGAGATGTAGGCCTTTTTGCCGAGTTGTAGGCTTCGTGCTGAGTTGTAGGCTTCGTGCCGAGTTGTAGGCTTCGTGTCAAGTTGTAGGTTTCATGTTGAGTTGTAGGCTTTGTGCCGATTTGTAGGCCTTGTGCCAAGTTGTAGGCTTCGTGTCGAGTTTTAGGCTTCATGCCAAGTTGTAGGCTTCATGTCGAGTTGTAGGCCTTGTGCCGAGTTGTAGGCTTTATGACGAGTTGTAGCCTACTCCAATGAGATGGTCTAGTATGTCGAGTTGTTGCTACACCAGTGAGACAGTCTAGTACGCTAGTGGCATAGTCGAGAACCTGTATGGTTGTGATGGTGTTGCTCGTAATATGATATAGGTGATCATGAGATACCCTGTGCAGCTATGGTTATGCTACCGGTCTGCAAGACCATGTAGGTCTTGCCCATGCCATGTGAGATGGATGGATAATGATGATAGTAATGATGATACTCACGACATGGGTGTAGCCATGGGTGAGCACGTCATGAGGGTGTAGCCCGTGACGATGATGGTGACACACACTACGAGGTGTAGCTCTAGTGTTCTCTAGCGGGTTGTGACCCCTAGACGAGATTGATAGGTCCACATGGGTGTAGCCATGTGTGACGTAATGATGCTACCAGTAGCATGGAATGTGTAACCATGACGAGAGGATCATGGCATAGCGAGCAAGGCTATGAAGACCAGAAGGGAACATCATGGTTAAATACCTCCCTAGCTAAGAGGGAGTGTTGATGTTTTGGTAGCTGCGGGAGGTATTAACCTCCATGGATAAACCTTTGACTAGAATAGAATATTCCGGAAGCAAGAGAAAACTTAAAACAGTTGTGTGAAAACCCTGGAAAACAAGTCGGCTAAGCAGAATAAGTAATATTGAAGTATTATATGTAGAAAAGGACAGATCGACCCTACTTGAAGAGACACTTGTTCACCTGGCCAGATTAGTATAAATAGAAGGCGCTTTAGCTCATTTGGGAAAACACACTCACTCAGTTGGTGCACATATCTTAGAAGTGCAGTAGCAGCAAAAGTAGTGCGCAAGTCTGGAAGAGGAGTAGCAGCAGTTGCAGTGGTGTAGCACACTCTTGTTCAGCCTTTTTGGTACTCTTACTTGTGTGCTACCTTGGAGAAGGTGTGCTCTCTTGGTTTATCTTTTGGTTCTAGTTTGGCTTCTCGAAATCATTCTATCTAGAAAAGGTTAAGGTGCTCGAGGGTGGCTTTGTCCCTATGGTTGGGTGACAATGGTGTAGCATTGTCTATGGTAGACAAGCACAATATTCTAACAAATAAGAGGCTTTTTAAGTTTCAACTATAATTATATGCAATTTGATTTGGCCAACGGCCTTTTTTGGAGATCACCCTACCAATGGAGGTGATACATGGCAGCAATTTATGTTTTGAAGGAAGAGTGACAGGTTGCCTTCAAGAGCACTCCCCCTATTTTGAGCTCTGTAATGTCCCTGTTATCCCCATTTTGTGGATAACTAAGGAGATTATGTCTCGAGGCCCTTAGGTTGTAGATATGGAGTGTCGAGAGACTACATGACCAGCAGTACCCTTTGCAAAAATGTAAAACCCACTCACCACCACAGATGGTCACAGGTTTGCAGATGGCATCCCCCACATCAACTGGCCTCTAGAAGGAAGTGGGCCTGGCTCCATGAGGTATAAGTCTATATTATGGTGAGCATCATTTCAATATTCAAGCCATTTGATTATGTTGTATCTTAGATTGCTCTAGATTTCATGATATATGCTTGGACATTATTCCTTTTGCCCTGCTTCACCTTGGTGGTTGACATTGTTCCCTAGTAAGTGGTCTTCCTTGGGAATGGGTTTTCTACTAGGAACTTCGTTAATGAGCCACCGTACCGTTCCCGACCATACTTACCACTTTCCATCATTAATTCCCCTCCATTTCTTTATATCTTGGGATTTTAAGGTGCATTGACCCAAGAAGGGGTTGTCCCTCATTCTATGGGAAGAAGGGGCTGAAGGCCCAGAGGGGTTGATGTTGGGTAAAAAATAAAAGCCTTGTTTAAACCTTCTAGACGCTTCGCCCAGGGATCACCCAAGAAAGCAATGAAATGCTTATCTTTAAGTAAAGGGGACCCACAATATAATAAAGAATGCTTAAAAGGTTAGTTGAAGGATAGGAGGTCTCATCACGAGCCGACCTATCATGTCCGTGAATATCTAGTGGTATGACATTGTCATCATCTAGTCACCAAATCAGAGCAATGGCTCTCGGTTGAATGGCTAAGAGAAAGGGGGTCTCATTACGAGCCAGCCTTCTCATTTCCACTAGGTGTTTGTGGGTGACATTGCCATCATCTGGTCACCACGCCAGGGCAGTGACCTTCAATCTCTCCTTATGATATATTGAAAGAAAATACAAAGAAAGAAAGATAAAAGGCAATTGATGGGCTTGGAAAAAGTGCATTGCAAATGAAGGTACCACACACCACTTGTATGTCATGATCCCTATGCCCATTGAGTCTTGACCCCAACCACTTCATCCACTTTACATGGCTTACAGAGGGATCTCTTGGAAACTCTCCTTGACCTAGGGCAAGACCTACCCAATAGGACACCTAGTCAACCCTCCCATATTCAAGCTTGACAAGTCGCATAGTGTCTTTGAGCAATTAATTGTTTGATATAGTGATCTTTGATGCACATGCTTAGATGGCTTATTTATTGATTGGAATCACTTATCATGATGTTATGACTTGAGATCCTTGGAGGGCGTGCTCATTTGTCTTTGCAGGACCTAGTTGGTGGACAGTTTTGGGAGAACAAGCCTAGCTTGGGCTTCCATGGGGCTACAAGCCCACAGGTTGGACATCAGGGGCCCGCATGCCGGATGAGAGAGATCAGACTTGGAAGGCCTTGATGATGACTTGGACGACATAGCCCAACCCTCACTTGCCAAACGATTTTCCCAGGAGGGGCAAAACTTCCTATTTTTGAGCTTGACGTCATGCTTGGGGGGCTAGGGCATGGTGGTGAGGTGCCACTCATTTGACACATGGACGTTTTGAGGAGAAGAGGATCTTCACCATGATGAGAGTGCTTAGATGCTTGACATGTGGCCTTTGGAGGCCTACCCATGCTTCTCCAACACCAACGACTTCCTCAAAGTGGCAAAACATTCCCTAAAGGGGAGACGTCCTTCTAAAATGAGGGTTTTCTTATGTGTAAAAGTGAATTTTAAATGAATTAATTTGTAAAAGGGGGCAATATTAGGGTTGTTGACCCCTAATCTGTGTTTTACCACTTAATTTGTGGACAAGTCACCTTGGTGACATTTGTATAAATAAGAGATCATAAGATCTCATTTTAACATAACTCTCCCTCATTGTGAGAGGACTTGGTCTGAAATTTTCGCTACACTTGGCTCTTTTTGTCTCTTGTGCACGTGTTTATGGCTATATTGATGAATTGTTGATGGAGGAGTGAGGCGCTAGCCTTGGATGATGTTTTTCTAGCTCTTATGGTGGATTATCTTGGCATTTCTCTTGATCTTGGTATGGTCTTTTACTATTATGCTATCATTTTTTCAAGTCAAGTATTGTTATGCTAGGCACTAGGTGGGAAGTATAAGGGCATACACCCCCACCATAGTCTTCATCATTTTATGCTTCATCTCATTGATTATACAAGGGTTTGCTAAGAGAAGTATAAGGGCATACACCCTCTTAGCTTAAACCCTAGCTAGAGAAACTTGCCTTGGGAAGTAAAAGGGCTTACACCCCCAATGAGGTAGCTTCTCTAGCTCTTTATTTACTTGAATCCACTAACCCAATAGTAAAGACACTAGTCATATTTTTTTTGCATTGGGAGATATAAAATCATTGCCTTGGGAAACGTAATTTTTTATCTTTTGAAAGGTTCCTTGCTTGAAGTTGATTTGCCTCATTGAGAGGAGTCTTCACCCACGAGGGCGTCCCCTCTCTCCCACTATTCTAATTGTTGTTACAAACTTTAAACTACAGCCATTAGGGCTGCATAACCCTAGCTGCTAACACTCTCATAACTCCTAAACTAACCCTAGACTAACTCCTAAATTTTGCTCACTTACTCTACTACCTAGGGCGCATCTTTTGGGCTAGTTTTTGGCACTTTTCCATGGTTCATTTTGCTGCTGCATGCCATTGAATGCTACAGCCATAAGACTGCAATTTGCTGCAGAAAATACATGTTTACAACAGCCATCTTCTCTTGCTTCTTAAGTACCATTTTTCAGCCAGTATTCATTGCTAATCGTGATGCTGATTTACTTAACTAGTCTAGATCTTTGTATGCTGATTTAGATGTTTTATTTGCTGATATAAACTGATATTTACTGCTGCAAATTAGGGACAGCAAGCTTAACTTGCTGATCCAACTAACATATATCATTGCAAAGTGTCTTTTCTTGTGTCTCGGGAAGGTACCATCATCCGGAGAAGTACTATACCTGTGGGACAACAATTAAAAGACTTACAAGGCATCTCTTCCCACCTTTCATCCCACTTAGACTTGACCTCTAGGGGCTTCACTTCCTTTTATCTTCATCTTCATCTCAATCACCCTAGGGTCACCAGGATTGCCTCCCTAGAGCGACCTAGTCACCCTTGAAGTGCAGGACCTACATCGAGGTGACATTGGGTGTAGGATTCCCAAGTTGTAGCACTTGACTTGTGGTTGGGTCGGGCTTTGCCAAACCTAGAACTTGCGCTATAATAGTCCCTAGGGAAAAATTGGAGTTTGGTTGTCATTAAGAGAAACTGTTTGCCTGTATATTACCCATTAACACTTCTACCAGCTCATAGATACCTTAAAGATAATGGTTTCTTCAAATACATCAAATGCAACCAGTTGTTCAAAGATCTAGAATTGGTTACAGTGCTATGATACCACTGTAATAGGCCCATGGTTTCTAGGGACTTCAAACCTGCTGGTAAACAGTTAATTGTGCAATTTTCTAACCAGTTAGGAACAATACCAACAATTGTTGTACCATAATAATAGCAGAAGAAGTATCATTGTATATCCCTAGGGTTCTTGAAGACTTAAACCAACTGGAAACAATATTTCCCCAGTGTTTTATCAAACACAGAAGCCAATAGTATGCCACTATTTCACAAAGAACACCAATACTAATTGCATAATAATTATCAGCAGGGAGATTACCACTTAGTGTCTGATATCCCACAATAAACAGTGACCAAAACCAACAGTAAACTGGCAAAAACAGTATGCATAAACAACAGTAGTAGTATCAAAATAGTATCTCCAAAACTAGTAGTAAAACCCTCAATGAGGTTGTTGTCCCAAATACAGAATTTAATTCCAACATTTGCTTAGAAATTCTGAACGAACATTAGTTGTAGAGAGCTCCTAGAATCGTTAGAATAAATAATGAACCTGGGCAAAGAGGGGCCCGATCCTATTACTCCTGAGTTGGATACGCCTTCTAACTTCCACTAGGGCCTCCACACAGGCTCCACAGACTGCAGTAGGGCTCGGCCCTTAGTCCTAGCTTGTACAACCTTCTGTGGCAGCTTCAGCTGGTAACCTGGAACCTTCGGCCTATCCAAACAAAGCAACCAACCTCCCAAAATATCCCTGATTCAGCTACAGGATTGAACCTCCTTCAGCGCACCTTCTTTTCAACCCACGAACCTCCTAGAATGGACTCCTGAGGCAGTGATAAGTAGGTTGAGCTAGGGTGAGGATAGCCCATTGAAACTCAGCAAGAATAGGGTTAAACAACCCTCAAAAGACTGAGGCAACCGCCTCCCAAGTCTAAGACAAAAGAATACCTTAATCTGAATCATTGCATTGATCCCCTGTTGCACAATAGACAGAGCGTTGAGCTAGGGTGAGCCCTAGGCCACACCGAAACTCAACAAAGAAAGGGAGGGTTTACCCACCCTCGAAGGGACTGAGGCAACCTCCTCCAAAAAACAGAAGAGAACTCCAAAATAATCCAAATCCGAGTTGCCCCTATCCAAATGAACCTCTTCTTTATTTATATTCCTTCCTCACGTTGGATTTGTCCCATTCGTAAAGTCTTCTCTCCTTTTTTGTGGGTGATTATCCTTTAGATCAGGTCCGCTCTCATGGATTTTATGGCTAAGTCAGCTCAACACACCTTCTAAGGGCGAATTAGTGCCCCTTTTTGGCACCCATGGCTCCCCTCCTCTAGGCCATAGCCTACAAGGAGCCCCCCTTAGACTAACACGCCCTCCCTCAATGAGGTCAAAAGGGTGGGGACATAACAGTCCTCCCCTTCCAAGATTGTTTTTCCTCAAGCAACTACAAACCAGGATGCTGCAAAATATGCTCGTTCTCCCACGTGGCATCCTCTACCGGCCAATCTCTCCACCCGACGCGATACTCCCTAATCACTCTTCTCCTCAGTCTCCTCTCTCGGACATCCGAAATCTCCTCGGGAGACAACAACATCTGTCCCCTCTCATCTGTTGGCGGTAACTCAATGAGTGTAGTGACCCGTGGTCCCCGCGCCCTCTAGAAGCATGATACATAGTAAATACTGCGACCTTGGCTACCCATGGTCAACTCCAGCTCGTAAGCTACCTCTCTATCTCTCTGAATCACCCTAAAGGGACCAAATAGACGTGGCCTCATCCTCTCAGCGCCACCTCTCCTCCATGGAAACGGTCTAAATGGTTGCACCGTCAAGTACACCACATCTTCGATTTCAAATCTATGCTTCGCCCTGTGCCTGTCTACACCAGTGTTGCCAGAAGCGGGAGCATCGGAAGCGTCATTTTCCAAAAATCCTCGGAAGCGAAGCGTCCGGGAAGCGTCTGTTATATATACATATAATTTTTTATATATATTGCATTTATATTCAAAAAAATATGTAGAAAGACAAATTAGTTGCAGAATATATGAAAACATGCATATTTGTACACCAATATAGATACAAATGACATCCATACTACATAGTTCATCAATGATTAATCATTCGAGCATCAACCATCTAGATTCTAGATTCTAGCAATTACTAGATTCTAGAGTCCTCCATGTCATAATCATCAAGATTGGCATCACTACCA
>ML777909.1:700336-711237 GCA_009831015.1 Picea engelmannii | reverse complement strand
ATATATATATATATATATACGGCGTTTCCCCCGGCGTTTCCCCCGACGTTTCCATTTTTTGAGGGCCTGTTTCGTATCGTATCTGTTTCGGAAACTTCGTATCGTTTCCCCGTTTCGTGCAACTTAGCTACTAAGCCTAATCAGGCAGCTAATGTATTACAAAATATGTCTAGAGAGCATAGCCATATGGATGACCCAACCAAAGTTTGTAAAAATAAAAGAAAATCAAATGAAGCTAAGAAAACACCTTGATATACTCCACAAAATCAAAGAGCAGCCCTTGACCACCATCTTGCATTTCCTCCTCTGCTGTTCCTTCTTCTTTAACTAAGAAGGCACCTTTCCATTTCTCAAATTCTGCATTTGCAGCTTCCTCTTCTTTTTCCTTCTGTGCTTTTGCTTCCTCTTCCTAAATTACCACCAAAAAATATATTCAGGTTAACTGTTGGCTTCTTAAGCCTACTTTTCTTAGACTGGATTTCGTAATTCAGTGCACTAACTATAATCAAGAAAGAATTGCATATGAGTGATCAAGTACCTTCCTACGCTCCTCAGCTTCATGTTCCTCATCCTTCCGATGTCTCCTTTCAGCATATTGATCCTGCTTCACTCTTCGAATTTCGCGTGCTCCTTCTTCTGCCTTGAGAGAAGAAAAGAAAATTAGTTCAGTTACTATCCTTAATATTAGAGAGTAAAGTGGCAATTCAAAGAATATGGTTTACAACAAAACTATCTTGCATAACTGAACACAGAAATTCTGCTACAGTCGCACACTATAAGCAACCGTTTTGCTAAGATTCTCAGCAATCAACATCAAATATGTAGAAATGTATACCTGTCTCTGCGATTCCCTCTCTTGTCTTTTCATCTCTCTTTTCTTAGATGATTTAGGAACATAATATTCAGTTTCAGGTGCCTCCTCATTCTCCTCATCTAGTGTCTCTGAAATTTCAAAAAATAGCACCAGTCCAATGATAGGCACGCAAATGTCAATACTACTGAAGACAGATTTCCAGGTCTAAATTTAACAGAATGAAATATGTGCTAACAATATACAAAAGCTATAAAGTTTCTAAAGCATTGGTCTCCATCCAAAATAAAAGCTTTGGCCTAATTATGAAAAATATTACTTCAGCAAATCAGAAATCCGGGTAGACAAAGAGCATTGCCTGCAAACCCTGAAAAAAATAAAAAATAAAAAGAAATCCAAGTGAAGTTACTATGTTTGCAGCAAATCAAACTCTGTCTAGGGAGTCCACATAAACTAGTGCATGTCGTATTCAAATGCCCAGGTTGCTAGCTTCATTGTCGAGGAAAATGTACTAGGAAATTATCTGGATAGAGAAATATGCTACCCAGTATCTCTGACGCCATCATATACATTTGGACATTGGATATGCATCATGTCAATGATCCTATTCATAAATCTCTTGCAGATGTAAAGAGGTCTACAATAGCAGTAGTATGTTTGGAAAAGAACACATTTGATTAATAGAGGGCAACAAGATTGTACAAGAAAATATCTATCACATATATCAATGATCAATACTACAACTATTACGTCTACAAAGAACCTGAGGAAGGTTACCATATATACAGGTTTGCAGTACCACTCTCTCAAGTTAAATTATCCCTCATTACATTATCATATAGCACCCTATGCTGGTCGCGGTGGTTTAACCACTTTAACTCTGGCCTTAATACTTGTTACCCCCCCATGCCTAGGGGTAACTAGAGAAGATCATGTCTCATGGCCCACAATGAAGACAGTGATCCCGTTGATGATGATGATTAGCATGTCCACCCATGGCAGCCCAGCAGCCCCCTCAGATTGCCTCCTCTACTTTGGATCTGCAAAGCTCATCACATCCAGTCAACACACTGTTTGGGAGATGGTAAGCCAGCGTCACCATGAGGTATGTTAGTCCTTTTTTCATACAGGGTGTTGTGCTTAATATATTGGGCATGTGAATGAGGATCATTGGTTGAAGTTGGATAATGGATCATAAGCTCAAGAAGTTATGTTTGTTTCCTTGTTTCACCTTGGTGGCCAGCATTTGTAGCCTAGTCTCGTGTTGTCACCCCCAAGGAAAAGGGGTACTACTAGCTGGCCATCACAAGGGTAACATTCTATTTCCCCGCCATACTTAACACTTACCATCCTAGAGCCTGTCGCGGTGTACTCAACTTCAGTAATGGGTCATGGTTCATTCTCTCATGAGAAGAGGGGCTAAAGGCCCAGAAGTCGATTGCAGCTGCTAGTAAAAGAATAATAAAGAAAGAATGATGCTAAAGAAAGATATAATAGCAAGGACTCTCAAAAGCCAATCCATACTTGAGCTCTACCCTTTTCGTGTTCGCCCCAATCCCAAAGCAGTGATGCTAAAGCTTGAAACCTTGTAAAGGGGACTTACAAATATAATAAAAGGACAATAAAAAGGAAAATTAAGGGGTTGGAAAAACGTAGCACTTAGAAAGTGGTAACTCAAGACAAAGCGCACCCTACAAAAAGGCGCTCATAGAAATGGACTAAATGACACCATAAGCCATGAAGTAAGCCCAACACGTACCATTATCACTCTTACTCTTGAAGGGTTCTTTTCTTTCTTGCTTCCCCTAGGACATATCCCTCTACTTGGATCTTTTCTTTCCTGTTTTGGTTGGCACGCCTAATAGGGTCTCATGATGATCCTCCCATATTCAAACTTGCCAAGTTACATAAAGTCTTGAGCTTATGTGAAATTCGAAAGGGATACTTGATGTGAATTGTTTATGTCACTTGTATTTTAAGTAATAGCTTACTTTGTATGATCTAAGGGATTTTACACCTTGTGAACATTGGTTTTACTTGATTTCATGCTTTGATTTGATTTGGATGCACCTAACATGGTACCTTGAAGGATGTCCCATGCTTTCACCCAGAACGTTGTGCATTTATTGCAGGATATGGCACATGTTATGCATAGCATTGAGTCATTGGATGGCTTGACACACTCAATTACAGGCTCTCGCACCTTCTGGACCTTGGACGATAAACAGATGGGCTTGTATTTGCTAGATATGGTTGTGGTGGCACAGAGATGGGCAAAAAAGCCCACACCCTGTTGAGATTTGGGTACAAGGAAAGTGGTCCCCTTGTGTTTGTGAGTCTCTAAACACAAAGGGGGAGAGTATTACCCTCATGCTTGTACTTTATGTTATAATTTCATTTTGACTTTATTCACTTAAGTCTAAAGTGACTTTATTTACTTAAGTCATAAAGTAACATTAATTTCACTTAAATGTGAATTAATGAACATAAAGTGAACTATGGAAACTTAAGAGAATGATGAGATCAAATCTCATCCATTCATTTTGGAGAAAGGCTTAGATCTAATCGGAGCCCTTGGTTTTCTAGGTTAGGCTTTTAAGCTAAAGGCGGCAAAGGAGGGAAAAGGAGGTTCATTGTCACTTGAGAGAGTTGAGTGAAGGAGGAAGTGAGGGTTTGGAGAAGCAAAGGAGGGGTGCACTTGTTGAGGAGGGCACAAGCTACCTTGAGGAAGCTTTCATGGAGGCTAAGTGCATGAGCTAGATGGAGGGCGCACCTTGTGTGTAGGGGCACAAGTCTAGCAGGCACTTGTTCTAGAGGGCATGCAAGCTAGAGAAGGGCGCATCCAAAGAGAGGAGGGGCATATGCTTGTGAGAGGGCGCATCCTAGAGGGTTGGCGCTTTTGCTAGAGGAGGGGTGCACTTGTGTTAAATGCACACCAAGTTGAGGAGAGTAGGCGCACTAGAGTATGGGCGCAAGGTCCAAGGCAAGAGGCAAGGAAAAGGCAAAGGCAAAGCAAAGGCAAAGTCGAGGAAAAGTAAAGTGAAGGGGCGCACCAAGGCAAAGGGCGCTTTGTTCAATGGCTAGCAAGCACAAATTTGAGGGACTCCATTGCAAGCTTGAGAAGAAGCTTGGATTGTATCAGTTTCCTTGTTTATTTACTTGTTGTAGCATTTGCTTTGAGATCTCCAATATATATCTATCTCTTTTACTAGTTTTCCCCGTGAGGGTTTTTCCAGGGTCATGTTGACCAAAAACACGTGTTCATTTGTCATGGTTTGCTTAGTATTTTCAGCTTGTAGTTGTTAAAGATTCTAGAGGTGTATTTGATGTTTAATGCATGGTAATGATACCCTACTTTCATTTGTCATGAATTGTTGAAGCATTAAGGTTTTGTGCTACAGCTTAAGAGGCTTTATACCCTAGTGTCTAATCTTGTTAATGAATTCTTGTTGCTAGAGGCTAGAGGAGAAAACGGCACCTAGGGTTTATGAGGCTATATGCCCTAGGGTTTGTTTTCTAAGAAGTTGGATTACAGTTTATGAGGCTATATGCCCTAATTTAACCTTCATCTCTCTTGCACCTAGCAATTCCATGGTGTGTTGCTTGACTCCATTTCCCAAGAAAAGAAAAATGGCACTAGTCTACTGAATGCAAGTGATGGTTGAAACCCTAGTTAAATTAAATACCTTCTCTCTCTCAAATTGCTCTCTTCAATTGAAATTATGACATCATTTGCAAGCTAATTGTACTCTAACGTTTGGTTAAAATCATTGATTTACTTTCTGCTGTCATAAATTGTTTGCTACAGCCATTAGGGCTGCAGATTTTTGCTGCAAATGTACTTACCCAGAAAATTGTTTTAGCAGTTGGATATTGTTTCCCATGTTGTAAGCTAAATTTAGAGAGTCAATTGCTAATTTTCTGGGTTGTATTTCTTCTTGTTATAAATCTTTCATTGCCGATACAAACTGGTTGACTGCTGCGAATTTACAACAGCAATAGGTTTTAGTTGTCATCTAGTGTCTAAAGGTGATTATTATACTTGGTAATTGATGATTCTATGAATTGAAGTGTTTATTGTCTCGTACAGGTTGGCCCAATTACCTCGTTCAAATCAATTTGACCATTCACCTTTCCCTAGACCTATCTTGACCATCTAAGTGACCAAGATAGGGGGCTATAGGCTTGGCTAGTCTTGTTATTTGATCCCTTGAAGTCACTAGGGAAGCCTCCCTTGTATTGGACCTTTCTCCTTCACTAAAACGGGGGAAATATCTGCTTAGGTGATAGTGGTGGGTATTTCTGATTGTTACACAAGATTTGGAATCTTGTGGAGGGCTTTGCACAAGTACAAATCGGGTGATAACAATTCTTAATACTACATTGGTAACATGTCACTAATATATAAAGTTATTGTATTACACACAACTATTTTCCTTCATGATACCCTTGATCTGAAGGGCATCAGTCTCTAACAAGATTGGGTTGGAGACAACTCAACACTTCTCCTTCATTTTAGGGCACCACATGATCACCTTAGAGACCTTTGGGTCAAAAGATGACTTTCCTCCCTTCCCCACTGTTTTTTTGGATGCCAACCTCACGGAATCCTACATTGACGAGTTGAAACAATTCAGAGAGCAAGTTATAGCTGCTAGGAAAGAAAGAAAATGGGCAGGTATCCATGACCTCACAATGGTGATTCAGGACTCTCCCCCTTCTAGTTGACCTTGTCCTTGGCTGTCCAAATGATGCCCTCATCGAGGGCAGGAAGGGTTGGATCAACCACTATCTCCATCGCTTAATGGAACTATAATGGCACGCTTTGGTCTTCTCTAGGCACTTTTTAAGATGTGCTTGGATCCCTAGAACTTCCTTTTTATCACTGAGACACATGCAAGTCCCGAGCAGAAATCACCTACCATCACAGGTTATTATTGGGGTTTGTCTTGCAGAAAGAAGACCCACCATTCCAGCAATGTTAGGGATTCCAAAGGGGTAGCATGCCTTATCCATGACTCCATTCAAGATAGAGTTCATGTGGTTGCCTCTGTAATGTCCCCATTTTGGGACATTATAACTTTACAGAGTGTTATGCCTACTAGAGTAGCCAGATAGGGGTGACAGAGAGTTCGGGAAATATTGAGGAGTTTTATTGGACCCGACTTGCATCATTCATCATCAGGATCCATCCCGCACAGCTTGGTTTTGGTTTCGTTGCATTCCGACGATTTTCGTAATTTTGGGTTATTATGGGTCATATCTTAATTAATTTCACTAAGAAGGTCATAATGGGCATATTACGTGGAGAAACCTCTTAGTGTAATAGCTCATCGGAATCGGGAAGAAGAGCACTACAAGATAAGATGATGAGAAGTGACTTTTAGTAGCCGGAGAAGCCATAAGGATGGATAAATCACTTTTTAGAGGTAAAATGATTAATTAATTAATTAATTAAGTGATTTAATCAAGGAATAATAAAATAAAGTAAAAGTCACTTGGAGGGAAAAGGTCAACAACGAATTAGGGTTTCAACAATGAATTAGGGTTTTGGAAAGCTATAAGAGAAGAGTCGGCGACCTAATTCATCATTATGCAGATTATGAGTTGTCATTGAGGAGAAGAGGCGCATCTCAGGAGAAATAGTTCAGTGGATTTCAAGAGGAAGACAACAGTTGGATGATTTCGGTGTTGAGAGACAAACCCTAGTCACCGGGAAGATCATTCAGGTCTTCCATCATTCTTCAGCAGCAGTTACACAGTGTTCAGCAGCAAGGGCGCATTCATCCAGAGTGACGGCGCAACTTCGGAGAGGGTTTTTAGTCGACTTATCCCATCTAGGGAGAATTCTGAGATTTCCCTCCAACCCATTTGAGAGGAAGGCAAGGTGCATCTTTTGCCTGGTTCTTCATCAGATTCCGACGGAGGAATCAACTGGGGCGCATTTTCCAGACTTGGACGTGCGACACTTTTGGCGGGTACATTTGGGGTTCCAGAGCGAGCATCGGGCCATATTCAAGGAAACCCTTCCGACCCATTTCCCAGTAGACCAAGGCGGTCATTTTGAGACACATCTCGTCCGATTCCAACGGTGGAATCACTAGGACGCATTTTGCCAGAGAAAGAGGGGCGCATTCCCCCAGGGGGATCCATCCGGGGTCCAAACTCCCTAGCAAAAGGGTCCGACAGTTACCAGTACTAAAGACTAGAGAAGGGCGCATCATTTGGGAAAGTTTCTAGGCCATTCCGAGAAGTACAGCTCCCAGGGCAAACTTTGCAAACTTCCAGCAGTTACCGTCAAAGCTGCCATAGTCCCAACGCATCCATTGATTCCGTAGTGCTCCCATATTCTTGGTATTATCTTTTAGTTGCTTATTTGTATTCCGGTTAAGATCCTTTGTCTGTTGAGGCACCCATGGACCCAAAGGCAGCCTTCATGTAGGTACTCAACAATTTGGTAGTTAGTCAGCAGACCATGACACAGTCTTTGGCACAGTTGGTTGATAGATTAGCTATAGTGGACACCTTGGGCACACCAGCCCCACATGCAGCACAGGGGAACTCGGGGGCAGGCAGTAGACCCCAGACACATACTCGCACATACACATCTTCGAGTAGGATTCCCAGACCATGGTTCCCTAGTTTTCAGAGGGCACCACCAGCAGCAACACAACAGTCGTTAGCACAGAGGTTTCCCAGTCGAGCGGAAGACATTGAAGAGTACAAGAGGGAGTATGCAGCGTTGGGTCGTGACTTCCATCATGACATGACACTGGTCGAGAATTGTGGACTTAGGGGCATGAACCATCCCAAAGAACCTCAGAGAGGAGGACAGCAACAACAACAAGTGCATAACATAGATTTCATCCGGAAAGTTGGTAAACTCACCATACCTTCTTTTGACAGATCGTCCAAATGCAGTGCTAGAGATGGGGTACAAAAGCTAGACATGTACTACAAGCTCAACCAGATGACCGAGACGGACGCTAGTGACTCTTGCGCATTTGAGGGACAGTTGGATGGACAGGATGATAGCGCATGTCCTTCATCTTCCGCGTCAAGCAATGTTGAGGATTCAACACTTCAGCATAGTGGTGATACTTGTGAGGATTCATATGTGTTGGCACTTAGACATGATGAGGTTAGGAGGTTGGATGACCTACCTATGGGTGTAAACATGGCTTCCAGGATGTCATGTATGGAGGATCATGAGCTTCATATGATGAGTGAGCCACATTTTTCATCTTCTCAGTCACCTATGCTAGCCACGACACAAGAGGATATCAGTGGCATTCCTGATATGGTAGAGGAGCCTTGTGTGGGGATTGTACACAAGGGACATATGGATCTACAGACCCAGGAGGATAGGTATGGCTTGGAGATAGTTGACCTTACACATACCTATCAGTATCAGGAGAGTGAGTCACCACTCTTGGAGATTCCATTGATGGATCAGGTTGTGGAGACCGACAGCTTGTTGGGACAGTTACTTCCAGAATCGATCTACAATGATGAGGATGCACTCCTTGTTGGACGGGATGACCATAGCTCGTGTCTGGACACATCTGTATGGAATCTAGGCACAGATGATATTAGTAGGGTGAGTGCACAGGAGGATACAGTTGCCCATACAGGATACAGTGCGATTCATATGGGGGTAGCAGTTGGTGATGGCGTGCAGTGGCATACAGGAGGACTCAGTAGCGTAGTGGACAGTGGGCAGTTCAGTGCCTTATCTTTTGAGGAGTGTGTTTTTGGGGATTCCATTGTTGACACTAGCAGTAAGGGGCATGAGGTAGAACCTCAGCGGGAATGTGATCAAGAGTCACGACACTGGACGGGACAATTGAGAGTCAGTGAGGACATGATCCTAGCAACCACTCGATGCATTGATGATACACATGCATTAGTGGCAGGTTATTGTTGGAGGGCCTCGATGGCACATGATAGTTCAGATAGGGGACTAGCCATTGATGATTTCCATACACTCATGGAGAGAGTGGTTGTGATGAGGGTCGACTACCAACAGTTATTGATGGATAGAGATTACCTATTGGAGATTGGCAAGATGTATCACAGGGCACTGAGGGAGCAGGAGCTTGAAGTGGACCGACTCACTCATGAGTTGGCGAGCACATGAGGATTCTTGGAAGGCACACAGACAACCCTTCAGGAATCAGAGTCCAGATTAGATGAGCTCCTTGAGGAGACTGGTCAGAGATACACTATATCTATCTCGGCACAGAGTCAGATATGTTCCTCAGTTACATTGCTGGAGGATATCCGGGTGTCACAGGGGCCACCATTCATGGGTAGTTCTGAGACAATCAGTCATACACATACACATGAGGATTCCAGAGAGAGTGGCAGTTACGAGGACACTTTCATTTGTGTTCCAGGATTGGTTGATATCCACACAGAGGTTGATCCAGAAGTACACCTTGGATATATGATGATGAGAGAGATGTACAGTGGGATTCATGGGGACGCACTGGATTGCAAGGAGGAGATGTACTTAGTAGAGCATGGAGATTCCTCTCCCTTGCAACAGTATACAGATCTGGGAGATCACCTTCACTGTAGCAACAGTTGCGTGAGTGATGATGGATGGAGAATGATTGACCCGCAGTTGGTGGAGGTACCTACCGTTGTACCCGATGGTTGGTGTTCAGTGATGAGTATAGGTGATTATCTACCATGGGTGCCAATGGACTAGCTTTTGGTTAAGTCCTTTGGATTGACCAAAGCATATGATACTTTCCAGTCCTACAGTTGGTTGCAGATATTTATGATAGCCTTTCTCGATACTTTCATCATCGACAGCAACACAGGGGGAGCTAGACAATGGCAGCGGACATGGAGAGTTGGTAGGTCGAGACCACTTGACAGGAGTGTCTTGATTGCATTCATCAGGATAGGGGTGGATCATCAGGAGCAGACAGTTGAGGCCATGGGCGTGATGGGGAGTATCCTAGGCCATGGGACAGAGGATATCTCAGAGGTTGCTACATATTTAGACTCTCATTGGGATGAGGGTGGAGTTCTTTCGATAGTTACTAGTAGGGCACACCAGCAGTTAGTGGGGATTGGAAGTGATGAACTTCCAAATTTGACATGGGATCCGGAAGTCCATTTGGTCAATAGTTTGTTTCATCTTATGAGGATCCAGGAGTGGAGGGTCCAGTATGGATACTTTGAGCAGACAATCATCATTAGAGTAGAGCAGCATCAACATGATGGTCCCTGTCAGAGACTAGCATGGGACCCTCGGATTACAGGACCGGACATTTCATTGATTGATGGAGATGAGCGGACGTTTGCAAGGGGGAGTCACTTTGATTTTCCATTGAGTTTCAGTATGGGGGAGAGCACGTCACTGACTGGTGATTCGTTGAGGTCTTGTAGTACCTCACTATGGCAACAACATGTTCAGTCGGTGGGGGTCGTGTTGAGTTTGGTATGGTTTGGTAGGATAGACCCATTTCGGGTTGAGGCCATGTGTTATTTGCAGGAGACTCGTGGTGTTGATATGTTACAGAACTATACTCCACAGGGCATTGTAGTTGACATTCTGATATGGGATCCAGGGATAGGAGTGCTTGGTAGTTCAGCGTTTGATGGAGTTGAGTTTCGAGTAGAGTGGTTACTTAGGGAGTTGACTGAGATTCCTCAGCCATTGATCATTCTACTCATCAGGAATATGTGGGTGTCATCCGTGGTGAGCACTTGGAGATACCACATCTTGAGGGGAGTCTACCTTGTGTCACACAGGTGGATATGGGACCTCGGTATCATATGTAGTTGGATTCAGTTATTGCTTAAGGAAAAGCAATATTCCGGCAGGGAGGACTGTAATGTCCCCATTTTGGGACATTATAACTTTACAGAGTGCTATGCCTACCAGACTAGCCAGATAGGGGTGACAGAGAGTTCGGGAAATATTGAGGGGTTTTATTGGGCCCGACTTGCATCGTTCATCATCAAGATCCATTCCGCACAGCTTGGTTTTGGTTTCGTTGCATTCCGACGATTTCCGTAATTTTGAGTTATTATGGGTCATATCTTAATTAATTTCACTAAGAAGGTCATA
>ML777909.1:678808-700286 GCA_009831015.1 Picea engelmannii | reverse complement strand
GGTCAACAACGAATTAGGGTTTCAACAATGAATTAGGGTTTTGGAAAGCTATAAGAGAAGAGTCAGCGACCTAATTCATCATTATGCAGATTATGACTTGTCATTGAGGAGAAGAGGCGCATCTCAGGAGAGATAGTTCAGTGGATTCCAAGATGAAGACACCAGTTGGATGATTTCGGTGTTGAGAGACAAACCCTAGTCACCGGGAAGATCATTCAGGTCTTCCATCATTCTTCAGCAGCAGTTACACAGTGTTCAGCAGCAAGGGCGCATTCATCCAGAGTGAGGGCGCAGCTTCGGAGAGGGTTTTTAGTCAACTTATCCCATCCAGGGAGAATTCTGAGATTTCCCTCCGACCCATTTGAGAGGAAGGCAAGGCGCATCTTTTACCTGGTTTCTCATCAGATTCCGACGGAGGAATCAACTGGGGCGCATTTTCCAAACTTGGACGTGCGACACTTTTGGCGGGTACATTTGGGATTCCAGAGCGAGCATCAGGCCATATTCAAGGAAACCCTTCCGACCCATTTCCCAATAGACCAAGGTGGTCATTTTGAGACACATCTCGTCTGATTCCGACGGTGGAATCACTAGGACACATTTTGCCAGAGAAAGAGGGGCGCATTCCCCCAGGGGGATCCATCCGGGGTCCAAACTCCCAAGCAGAAGGGTCCGACAGTTACTAGTACTGAGGACTAGAGAAGGGCGCATCATTTGGGACAGTTTCCAGGCCATTCCGAGAAGTACAGCTCCTAGGGAAAACTTTCCAGACTTCCAGCAGTTACCGTCAGAGCTGCCATAGTCCCAGCGCATCCATTGATTCCGCAGTGCTCCCATATTCCTGGTATTATCTTTTAGTTGTTTATTTGTATTTCGGCTAAGATCCTTTGTCTGTT
Organism: Picea engelmannii; assembly: GCA_009831015.1. Lineage (NCBI taxonomy): Eukaryota > Viridiplantae > Streptophyta > Pinopsida > Pinales > Pinaceae > Picea > Picea engelmannii. The sequence continues at coordinate 699,390 of ML777909.1, read as the reverse complement.
GATCTAGTCGAGTATTGTCAGTTTATCCAGCCACATTCGGCCATTTTGTGATCCACAGAGATATCATAATACAAACTTTGCAGTCCTTTGTCGCATTTATTATTTGTATGATCATTTATATGCTGTAAACAATAGATCCTGCATACACATTAACAGCATTTCCTAGACTAACCAAGTCAGGAACATTACAACCTCTAACTAGCATGCCAAGTTCATGTGGATTTGTGTTCGTGGATGTGCCCCTCTATATCTAAATGTTTCCATTTCCCTTTGCTATTTTCCCTAGTTTTCCTTGCATTTCACATAACACAATGATTCTGATGGGGACCCTTTCCTCGACCTGTACCATAGGCGATGCTATCCTCCTAAGGGATCTCAATGCCCAAACCAATTCTTTACAAGTACCACTTGATGACAGATCCATGGATGCCCTTTTCCTTAAGGAGATTGTTCTCCACCATGGGCCTATATAGGAATTCAAATTATGGTATAGGGCCCCTTAGAATCTATAGAAGGCGCCTACTACGACTTCAAGATAGAGTTTATGTGGTTGCCTCTAACAAGCATGCCAAGTTCATGTGGATTTGTGTTTGTAGATGTGCCCCTCTATCTCTAAATATTTTCATTGCCCTTTGCTACTTTCCCCAGTTTCCTTACATTTCACACAACACAATGAGTCTGATGGGTGTTAGAATTAAAGAGATGTGCTCGTTTTACCATATACAATATCACTATTGTCACCCAACGATAGGCATACAACCACCCCCGAGCACCATAACCTTTTCTAGACAGATTGATTTCGGAAGCAACACTAGAACCAACATATAACCAAGAGAACTCATCTTTCTCCAAAGATAGCTCACCAAACAAAAAGTCTCAAAGCCACTGAACAAGAACAATACTCAGCTGCAGCAGTTGTAGTTGCAACAGTTGCAGTTGCAGTTGCAGTAGTTGTAATTGCAGTTGCACTTACAAGGAATACCACCAAGAGATACTAGATGATAGGGCGCACATCTTAGGCTATATGGCGCTAGAGAGAGATACCAAGAACCATCGCAAAAGATCCACCTTCCATCCTTGCAGCTACAGCTCCAAACTTGTACGAAACTTGACTGAGAGAGTGTGTGAAGTGTGTGTGTACAAATGAGCTAGATCATATCTTATTTATAGTGGTTCTTGTCACTTGTCTAGACCGACTTGTCCTTTTAGAATCTAATACTTTAATATTAATTATTTTACTGAGCCGACTTGTCTTCTAAGGTTTCTACACATCTGTTTAGGGTTTCTCATGCTTCCGGAATATTCTATTCTAGCCAAAGATTACACATGGAGGTTAATACCTCCCGCAATTACCATAATATGAACACTCCCTCCTAGCTAGGGAGGTATTAACAGGTAGCATCGTCATAGCCACACAGGCTATCTCATGATCACGTAGATCAATTCACAAGCAACATCACCACTATCAGTATCATCTGATAGCATCAACTACATCATCTCTCGAGGCCATACTCCATCTGAGTAATCGGGCATGATGTTGAATAAGTCACTCACTCAATGGAGTGATACAAGGACCATTCTTCTAATATGGACCTATGTCCTAGAAAAATGATTGTCCCAACAGATGTTGAAAGTCCTCAATGGCTCCAAGAACCATCCTCTCCACTGCATCATCTCTAAGTTGTATGATCATATCTAAGTTGTACTAGCATGATGCTCTGCATCATATCTAATCTGTACTAGCATGATCATATCTAGCATGATGTGGAGTACCATCTACATCATCTCTAAGGCATACTAGCATGGTGTCAATGCACCATCTTTAAGTTGTACTCACATGATGTAGATCAATGCCTCAGCATCATCTCACTATCCATCTAGCTGGAAATCATCTCCAACACTAGTGGCAGTCTCCATGGCTATCAGAACAATGCCATCCAATAGAACACAACTGTGTCTATGCATAGTAGTACACAACTACTGTCTAGTGGTATACAACCACTCCTAGTAGCACACAGCTACTAACCAGTGACACAGAGTCACTACTAGTGGAGTACATCCACCACAATAGCATACAACTACTGTCCAAAGACATACAGTCTCCACAACAATCATATCATCTGATATCACAATGTCATGATACGAACTGAGTCATCTGGGCCACTCTTCCACTCACATCTGTGAGATCTGAAAGAGCATCCGCCCTTGGAAAGTTAAACATCAGCGATGGGATATCTGGACTATTCTTCTCAAGCATAGGAGAATAACTATTCCTAATTTTTGAACCTAGACCATTCACCTAATTAGACCATTCTTCCGGCACGATTCACAGTGCAACCTGGAGAGAATGAGTTTGCCCTAGGGAATTATTGTCCATGATTGTTGAACTTGGACCATTCAACCTAACTGGGCCATTTTTCCAGCACTAATCATAGTGCAACCTGGAGAGAATGATGCTGCCCTAGGGAATGATTGTCCGGAGTCCGGACCATTTCCTATGGAAATGATTGTCCTGCACCAACCTCCTATAACGGACCATTCTTCGAAACTGCTCACAATTGTGAACTTCGAAAGAATGACTTCCTGGAGAGGCAGACCAGTCTGCTTCACCACTACTCAGAGTGACTGCCAAGAAGAATGATTGTCCTAGACCATTCCCCCACACTGGCCACAAGGGGAATCGATGTCTATGGTACATAAGCAATCTATCGGACCACTTTCATTACGAAAATGATTGTCCGATCTGGACCATTTTCCAAACTGGAAAATGACTGTTCGTCAAAAATCTTGGGCCACTTTCCAAACTGGAAGGTGACTGCCCAACCTAAACCATTTTCCGAATTGGAAAATGACTTGCCATAAATCAATAGCATATCAATGCTCCCTCCCAACCTGGGGAGTAATCACTTCCTTTTCAAATAAGGAAGTCCTCCACAAGTCCAGCTTGTCCCTTAAGTACACAAACTTTTCATCTTGGACAGAGGCTTTACCAAAATATCTGTTATCTGCTCATCATCGGAAATATACTAGAGAACCACTTCTCCCCTCTAGACTTTATCACAAAGAAAATAGTACTTGATCGCAATGTGCTTCGACCTGTCATGGAACACCGGGTTCTCTGAAAGTTTCACACAACTCTAATTATCACAATATATCACGATCGAATCCAGCACCTGATCAAACAATCCAAAGACCGGCTTACGAAGCCACACTACTTCCGTACAAGCATCACAAGCTGCAATATATTTTTCTTCTGCAGTGTTGAGTGTAACAGAATTATGTTTCCTGCTAGCCCATGATATCATGGCAAGGCTCAAACTGAAACATATCCAAGAAGCACTTCTTCTATTATCTGCACTCCTTGCCCAATCTGAATAAATAAATTCATCCAGTTGTATATCATAACTCAAACGTCCCACAAAGCAAATATCTGGCTGAGTATTCTCCAAATACATTAACAAGCCATTCAATTGTCGATACAGGGACGGGTCTACTAGATCAGAGTCTCTCATCTTCTTCAGATCTGTCATCATGGGAGTTTTCCATAGATTTGTAATCCATTATCCTGGACTTCTGAAGAACCATTTCGATACACTTCCTCTATCATAGGAAGTTTTCACTACGCTTCTGCTATACATGAGAGGCTTTGCACCAAGTTGCTTGAATCCATACAAGGTCTTCTTCCATCTGCATACATGGGTCTCTTTCTGGTATACCTCAAAACCTTGAGGTTGCTCTACATATGCTTCTTCTTCAATTACTCTGTTGAGAAGAACAATCTTTACATCCATCTGATGTAAACTCCAACCCATGGATGTTGAAAGAGATATAATGGCTCAAGTAGAGGTATATCTGGTTACTGGAACAAGTTGTCAAAGTCTTCTCCCTCCTTCTAGGAGAACCCTTTAGCCCTAAATCTCGCCTTGTATCTATCAATGCTTCCATTTATAAGTCTTTTTCACAATTTCTCACATACATTGTTCTTCATCACAGCTTCCTTCTTCAACGTTGGAGTCCATGGAATCTTTTATAGATTCCATGCCCTTCCTTCTTGAAGGTTCCAACTTCTTCCTTTTGTCATAGGAACATAAATGTAGATGGACAACCAGGGATATTCAAGACTTTTTTTCAAAGAAGACTTCTTCTAGAGTCAAGCTAAACACGCGTTGCTTATCATGGCTACTACTTCCAATGAAAAACATGGACAGATACTTCATAGTATTCACAGATTCTTCAATGGATCATATTATTGGGGATTGGCTCCCTCCTAATCCTGGCTTCATTCCTGAATGAGCAATATGCATGCTCTTCTTTTGGAATTTTGTAATCAACTCCCTCCATCTGAGAGAGTCTATGCTTTCGTCGTCATCCTTCTTGCTTTCTGCAAAGTGTCACAAGTCTATTCTAGTTTCCTCTTGATTACTGACTTCTTTCCGAGTCTGACTCCCTCTGACTCTCTTTAAGTTTGTTTCTATTTGTTCTGATTGCTTCCCATCTGGTAGTTGTTGCAAGCATTGTGTCATCCTTATAAACTTCTTCTATGAAAGCTTTCACAAAGATTGTTCTATTTCACAAGTGTACCTGCCCGAAACAAGAACAACAAGAGCAAACAAGAAATATCTCTCTAGAGGAAATGTTAGTTCATCTTGCAAACAAGTACAATAAGCATCTATATCAATGGTATTCATATGCAGTCAAGTATTCATTGCACCTAGCAATAATAGAACCTTTCAAAGACTGCTTTCACAATTTGTAATGTAGCAACTATCACCCTTGATATATACAAATTTGAAGCTTAATAATTTAATCAAACCCGGAACCTGAAGCCTCAACTGCTATGGAGGGTGTGCTTGTTCCTATGAATGCACCGAATCCAAGATTACAGCTTGGACAAGGTCTCTAATACTTTCCCTACAAACACACTCATGTTTTGCTAGATGATATAACTTGGATAGCATATACAAGTGCATACCTTTGAAGTCTTGTAGCATCGTCCAGCTTGTCTTCCAATCTGAAACTATATACGATCTTGACAAGAGGATATTAGAAACTGAATCAGAGGATTTAATGATTAGAACAAGCTAGAAACTCTAAAATTTCAACTTTGACCACAAAATCAATTTGACCAGAAGTCAACCTTTGACTTTGACTAGTCAAACTTTGACTGACTTTGACCAAAAATTCAAACCTGAAATTTTTGCTAGCTGATGGTACCAAGAGGGGTGCTAGGCTAGGGGGCACTAGGATGTCAAGTAATTAGGTCAAACGCTTCATCAAAAGTGCTCGAACACAAAGGTTAGGGTTTGTTGCAGCTGCATAATCAGAAAACCTAGTTGTAGATGTAATTGGTGCCACAACAAGCTTAACAAAGAACCGTCGCACTACCTTCCAGTGGTTAGACTGTCTTGAAGGTGGCGTGGGCCCATAACCTGTTAGAATTAAAGAGATGTGCTCATTTTACCATAGACAATATCATTATTGTCACCCAACCATAGGCATATAGCCACCCCCGAGCACCATAACCTTTTCTAGATAGAATGATTTCGGAAACAGCACTAGAACCAAGAGAGCTCATCTTTCTCCAAAGATAGTTCACCAAACAAAAAATCTCAAAGCCACAGAACAAGAACAATACTCAGCTGCAGCAGTTGCAGTTGCAACAGCTGCAACTGCAGTTGCAGTTGCACTTACCAAGAATACCACCAAGAACTATCACCAAGAACACCACCAAGAGATACTAGATGATAGGGCGCACATCTTAGGCTATATGGCGCTAGAGAGAGATACCAAGAACCATCCCAGAAGATCCACCTTCCATCCTTGCAACTACAGCTCCAAACTTGCGCCAAACTTGGCAGAGAGAGTGTGTGAAGTGTGTGTGTACAAATGAGCCAGATCATATCTTATTTATAGTGGTTCTTGTCACTTGTGTGGGTCGACTTGTCCTTTTAGAATCTAATACATTAATATTAATTCTTTTACTGAGTCGACTTGTCTTCTAGGGTTTCTACACATCTGTTTAGGGTTTCTCTTGCTTCTGGAATATTCTATTCTAGCCAAAGGTTACACATGGATCTTAATACCTCCCATAGCTACCATACTATCAACAATGGGGACCCTTTCTTTAACCTATACCCTAGGCGATGTTATCCTCCTAGGGGATCTCAATGCCCGAACCAAGTCTTTACAGATACCACTTGATGACAGATCCATGGATGCCCTTTTCCTTAAGGAGATTGATCTAGACACCATGGGCTTGCATAGGATTTCAAATTATGGTATAGGGCCCCTTACAATCTATAGAAGGTGCCTACTACAACTTAGGGAATCTCACGACCTACTATTCCTGAATGGTCTTCCATGTTACTCAAAGCCAAGCAGCTTCACGTGCTTCCCCCACAACAGCAAATCCAATGTGGTCAACTATGTCCCGACCAACCAAGAGTTGCTCCCTCATATTTGACACTTCTAAATCTCCCCTCTCCCCCTTGTAGATTGTTACTACTTGGATTTTTGATGTGTCGACTAGGAAAGTGAAGAATCGAAATGAACTTCAAGGAGAGCATCCTTGTTGTGGTGATCCTAAAACACATTAGACATGGTTGAAAGTCACTTAAATGACGCATACAAGGTAGTTGGGGCATATCGGAAATAAGTGAGGATAATAAATGATCCTTATGGAGGAATGCCCAAGCAAAAAGGAAGCTAGGTACACTTGAATTATGAATTTGGGCTTTGCATTTATTATTGGAGAGGTCGGCCTTATTATGAGGAGTCCCAACTTAAAGGAGAGGCCTTCTTAAAATTAAAAATTTATTTTAGGAAGGTTGGCCCATACATTAATGATAACCCAACTTAAAAAGAGACATATAAGGCTCATTTCAAAGGAGAAAAGGTCATTTGTAGTGGAGCACTTGTGTTGAGGAAAGAAGAGGTGCGCTAGGGTTTTGGAGGCTTTGGAAGCAAGGGAAAGTGACTTGGGAGGTGTGCCCTCCCTAGGAGACCTCCACTTGGCATTTAGATATCATTATGGACTTTTCAAACCCAAAGTGTACATATGGAGGAGTGCCCTGATGAAGGTTTATCAAGAGTGGACACCTATAAAGGAACTTTTTATCTATTAAAGGTGTGAAAAAAGTGTTTAGAAGAGCTAAAGGACTTAGCCGAAGATCTAGCTGGAGTGAAGAAGTCAAGGGCATTTCAAGTTAAGGTTTATCATTTTTTCTTTGTATTTTCATGGGTCAGTTTGATGGCTGAAGTTACTCTTGCAAAACTGCAGTAATAATCTTTGAAGAGCAATTCAGCTCCAATAAGAAGAGATAAGGCTGAGGAGTAACCCTCCCTATTGCTTGCTATTATCACTGTCCAATAAATAGATATTGCTGCTATCACTTCTGCATATTGAAGGGCAGTTGCTATCTTTTCTTGTTCATGGTTGCACATTTTTTACTGGCTGATATGCAATTGCTGTGAGGTGCACCTGAAGGGCCCTCCTTTAAATTCTGCATATTAAAGTAAATCCATGTGGCTGGTTGGAGCATGCTATTAACAGCCCAACTACGACTCCTTCCATTTTGTTCAAATCCTCTTGATTTTCGGTCTTGACTCCACAGCCCAACTAGGGAAGCATTGGTCTATTCTTTCAACCATTTTATTTCAAAGAGACATCCAAAAGAAAAAGAAAAAGAAAACATTCCTAGGGTTTCACCCTTTGTGCCAAAAAAGAACCAGCCTAAAGCGACAAGAAGTATAGTTGTGGTGACATTAGGCAATCTTCCTAACTTTGTTTAGCGACTTTATAACATTTGAAGTGCAAGTTTAGGATGTAACACAGACCATGCCGCCTCTACCTTCTCGATCATTGTCTTTCCCCATCCCGCCCCTCCCTAGTGCCCTATGCATCACTATCCACTTCAATAGGGAGTATGTTGACTCCTATAGCTCCTACCTTCATTAGATGATTCATCCCATTTCCCATTTCTCGCCCCTCGAGACAATGTCAACCAAGACCAAACTTCTCTCCCAAGCCATCTTAGAGGCTGCAAACTCTACCACAAACATCTCTTATTCTCTTTTACACACAACCCCACCCCTTTCCCCACCTTCAAAAAGCTTATCATTGTCTCCTTCATCATTAAAAAAAGAGAATTCCTCTGTTTAAAGAGACATGAGCTTTGAAAAGCACTTTGTCATTCTCCTAAAGACTTATGGTGCCCTTATTTCCCTCAACAAACCACTTGCTCCCCTAATTTAGATTCTAAATCCATGTTCTCCCATATTGCCTCCCTTTATAATGTTCCATATTGCCTCCCTTTATGATGTTCCTTGGTAGCCTCTTGTCCATATCACCTTTCCCCCCTCCTCATGTCATATGATCTCCTATGGCAACATCAAGTGAGCAATTAGGGTTAGGAGGACTAGCAAGGTCGTTGACGAAGAAGGCTTCCAGGCCTAGTTCCTCGAGAATGCTATTTACTCTCTAGACTCCCACATTGTTGATTTCTTTAACCATGTCGTTTGTTCTAGTTTCCCAAACATATGGTCCCACCAAATCATCCACCCAACTTTCAAATCGAGGGCTAATTCAAATCCAAATAGTTATAGGACCATAATGATTGGACATACCTTCTCTAAGCTTTATGTTATAGTCCTTCCTTTGTGGTTTTCAAAAGAGCTTGAGAAGAAGCGCACGTAGATTTATGACCAAAGCAAAAGACCATTGATCATATCTTCACTCTCGAGGCCATTATTGGGGAGGTTCGTCATCAATGACCGAAAGTCTTTTGTTGTTGTGTGGACTTTCAAAAGCATTTAACTCTATCCCAAGAGAGGCCTTGTTCCAGAGGCTCAAAGACATTAGCATTTCCTAGAACCTGTTGGTTGCCATTGTGAAACTTTATGAGTTGCTTATTGGTCATCTCCACACAAGCCCCGGCCTTTCAAATTTAATCAGGAGTACTATTACCCCCCAGGGGTGACAACTTTTGGATACCCTCGCAAGGGTGTCATGTTGTTGCTTGCATGAGATGGCGTTTCCATCTTCTTCAGATCCAAACAGAGTTTCTCTTAATCTCCACCAAATGTATGATCGTGCTAGCTCAGTCGTGGTATAGCTCACCTTCATTCCTCACTCCTCAGATGATAGATGCACTTTGGATGGTACAATATGGCTTCAGTATGCTTCATTTTCTACATTCCATGTATCAATGTTCATTTCAATGTGATGATATAACTTTTTAGCTCGTCGCAAAGTGGTAAACACTTAACAATATCTAGTAGCACTTCATAACATTACATGGTTTTATTACTTGCCTTGTAGTTCTTTGGGGAACATGTTTTCTGTTAAAAGTGTGTCGTTTTTCGGGTTAATCTGCACTACTGGGTGCTTAGCTTAGATAGCGTTATTCACATCTTAACCATGCTATCCATTTTCCACCCTTCCAATTTCATTCATTCCATCCATGTAAAAATTATATCCTAGTCATGTATGATTTCTCAAAGGTCAAAAGAAAAGGTCAGAATGATAAAAGCCTGAATTAATAAAGCCAATAAAGCTAAGAGGTTAAGAGCTAAGGCCAAAAGAAATAATATGAAGCTTGAGCAATTCCCTCTCTCTATGAGGTCAATGCCCCTAGTCCCTGGTTTGTATATGAACATCTAAATAAAAGGGACTTATTCAATAAACTAAACATTTAAAGAAAAAGGCTTAAAGGGGTAGTAAGAAACAATTCCAAGGATAGGTAACTCAATGTTAAGCTCCCTCTCAAAGGCTATTATGTATAAAAATCTTAGCTCATGAAAGCTAGAAGAATGAATAAATAAAAAAGACCTATGCATGTCTAAGACTTTGAGGGTCATCATATGAACTCATTCCCCCTTCCCTTTCATCATTATTATTCATCTTTGCCTATCTTTCACCTAGGTACTTAGGAAATATGCGTTGTCCTAGGACTTGATGCATCTATAAGGGTTAATATTGTTCCCCTTGGTAAGACTTAGGCAAGAATTAAAACTAACCCCCATTTGTTATGTTGCATTAAGAGATGTCACCAGGTGCTACCAATTAATGCCTTGCTAAGAGGCTAGACCCATCACTTCAAGTGGATATTGTGCATTGGGATACGTGTACCATGCCTCGAGATCCATTATGCTACATTGGGATCTATGACGATGCATCGAGCCATGATAGGGATGCCATGTCATCACACATGCCACATGGACCACTCACATTCATTTTCCTTGCTCAGTTGGACGTTGCATGCATGCTCATGCATTATTTACTGTCCTTGGACCACACGTGGGAGTATTTAATGCATTGGAGAGGCTGATTATAGATTACGGAGGTGATTACAAGTGGTGACTTGGAGCCTATGATGATGTGGCACCATCACTTAATGATTACATGAGGAGTGCTTGCCTAGATGAGCCCACACATGCCTCTCATGTTGAATTTTTCACTTGGACAGCTCACATGTGTGAGATTGACGTCATCATTTGGTAGTTTGTTAGTGCATATATGGACCACTCCTTGGTTCGAGGGAGTTTGTTGGATGTTGGAGGTCCTTGGACCCTAGTTGACTCATTTATTCCTCTTTTGATGGGATGTTGAAACTACCCTTGAGGGACGCACCTCTTCCTATCTCTCTCTAGCCTACATGTGTGGCTTTATTATTGTATTTGGACCTCTTCTAGAAAGTTGTTTCACTTTTAGAGCATATTATGGGGATGTATTATGTCATTTGTTGTATTTTCTTGGGGGTTTTGACTGGGCTAGTGGTTTCGGAGTTCATGGTATTGAGCTAGCACATGGTATTGTATTGTATTTGAGGAGGATCTTCACCTATAAAAGGAAGACTCCTCCATTTCAAATCGTTGGAGATTAATGAGAAACTTGACTTAAAGAGTTCTTTGAGTATCTATTTCTTTTCATAGTGAATGTTTAGTTATTTTCCAAGGTTTAGATAAGCACTCTTGAAGGTTTGTTGGAAGAAAAAGGCTACTACAAGGCCAAAGAAGGGTGAAATGCTCCACTTGGAAGGGTTCTCAATGTAAGTTTTCTAGAATCTAACCTTCCCCCTTTGATCATTGAAGTTATTGTCCATGCATTAAGATAGGACGTCCTAAGGCTCTATCCTTTTGCTTGGCCAACCTTTGAGTTCACCTTGATAGTACCAAGAAAGGCTTCTCCATGGACCAATCTTCCCATCCAACCATGAAGGGAACCTTCTAACCCTAGGTAACACTTGAAGGGCAATCCCCCAAGTGCCATCAACATTACCTCATCTTAAACCCTAGACCTCACTTGAATTTGACATACTGACCCCGTAGCACTCCAAAGGCCCTGGTCTTTCATTCGTCTTCAACCACCCAAAAAAAAAAGAAATTGTTTTCCTCTTTTCTTTTTTTTGTTTTAACGATCTAGGGTTTACCTTGCATGATCCTTTGCTAGATCATTTGAGCCTAATCAATATATCTTTCTCTATTTTAATGCTAGTCGATCCCTCATTGTACATCTAGTGCTAGCATCTGTTATAAGGATTTGAATTTGTCTCATTCATTCCTATCCTTACCCGATCAAACCCTAAGGCTAGGTTGCATTGTGCCTTCAGATCTGATCTATCTATCATTGGTGCAAACCTAATACCCTATCTTGGAGAGTTTTCTTGAGCCGCCAAGTGCACTAGCTCGCTGTCCTAAATCTGCAGCTTATGAGCAGCTTTGTGTATGGTTAAAGGGTGTCTTCTCACCTCCTTTCATCAACGTTGCAAGGGTTCCTTGTTCTCATCCATTTCAGCCTTCAATCCGACCCTCAAAGCTGTCCAATGTCACCCTCAAACTGCTGGATGTCACCCCTTATTGTCTGCTGTCTTAACTGTCTATTCCACTGTCAATTTCTGCAGAGTATACAGAGGCAAACAATGGTTGTTTGACTGTGATCTAGTGCAACGTTTTCCTGTCCCTTTGCATGGTTCGTTGACTACATCTTTGCTCACCTCAAACCACCCCCTACGACCTACCAAAACTGTGTAATGTTACCTATTTGTGCTGTTTGGTAGGCCGATTCCAGAGGCTGATATACAGTGAGTAAGTCTGAGTATTCTGACTGACCTTTAGGACAGCATTGGCATATACTGTTGCTCCTTGAATCTGTCCCTCACATCCCTGTCCCAAATCACCTCAAGCGATCCATTATTGGTGTATGGTGTTTCTTGTCTTTTGCTGGTTGAGAGGCCGATTTGTTACAGTCAAGGTTTTAACCGTAATCTACAACGTATGCAAAGCAATAGATGATGTTTTTACTCATTTCAGCAGTAACATTTCACGTGGTTCATGACACATACTTGTTGATTAGATGCAAATTTTGATTGGTTATAAACTTGTTACAAAACTGCTCTGATTTGTTGCTGTCATAACAATCCATTTTATGCTTAAAGTGTTTCATGAGTACTTGTTAATGCGTCACTTCTTGCACATATAAACTTTTCTGGTCAACAAAACGATGATGATTGGTTTCATGGATATGATCCTGTGAATATGCTTTGTACCTAGCACGTTTACATTGAATACTTTACATTCCATGGTCATTAATGATGAGTAATGGTGCATTGATGTGTTACTTTGAATGATCTTGCAAGTAAGCTTGAACTTCCGAGCATATCATGAACATTGTCTTCTCTCGCTTGTCTCAAGCCATTCTTTTAGAGAAGTCAACCTGAGTCAAACCAAGTCCTTGTCCTCAACTGTCCTAAATACAACAATAGGACCTAGTTTGACCACATAGGAAAGCCCTCCTTAGGTTAGGAACCCTAGCCTAGAAGTGTAGAGGCAAGGCCGCTGACATTACAGTGGGCGACTTGCCTGTCCTTTGCCCCAAGCTCTCCCCTGCAGGGCGGGACTTTCCTTTGGCAAGAGTTTGAGCGGTAACAAGTACCATAAGGCTTAAGCAAGGGTGTCCTCTCTCACCGACCCAAACCCACCATCCTTTATGATTCTAATGTCTAGGGACCTAGTTTTCTTCTGGCCAATTAGGCCTAGGATGGAGAGATTCCATACCCTTCTTCTTCTTCAATGGATCATCCGGTACAAACAAGCAATTCCTTAGCCCATAGTTCAGGTGGAGTTAGAAGCCCATCCTTTACACCTCGAGGCCATTTTAGACTAGTCTCTTTCCTTCACAGAGTTCAGATTCTTGGGAAATCAACTTTCAATGGGGATCAGTAACCTTATCTTACACTATGTTCTTTTGAGGCCATTGCCTCAACAAGCCCCTCGAGGCATGGTCATCATTGGCTTTCTGAGATTTGTTGGTTACTTCAATCAGTGGCCATTTAGTCAGGTCAATTCCCTCCTTTTAGGTACTCTTTGGGCACTCTAAACCACCTCTTACTGTCTAAATAGAACAAGAACCAGATCATCAGAGAGGATCTCTACAAACAATATATCTAAGTCACTTGGAATGTACCCCCTAGGGATCTATGCCCCAAGATGAACTATTTCCTGCACTTTTTGCAACTAAGAGACAACCTTATTGTTAGAGCGCAATACACATGTAGACACTAGATGTATGCACTCGAGATCCCCCTTGGTCAGTTCCAAGTGGGCTCTCACCAGCTTCGGGTTGAGACTAATCACTACATCCTGTGATCAGCTAGGATTTGCTAGTTATGCCACTTACAAGAGACCAAGACAAAGGAACATCTCATCTTTTGATGTCCTAACTCCTACAATATCAGAGGGAGGTATCATTATCTTTACCAAGACTTCAGGGGCTCCCTCACCACTTTTTTTCGTTACCCCAACCATAGGTTCCTTTCTCTATTCATGAGAGATATTTCCGGACATAGATCCTAGTCTCTACATGCTACGAACTGGTCGAGAGAAATTTCCATAAATAGATCACAGTCTTTGCATTTCCTAACCCATCGAGATATTTTTGAACATATATCGCAATCTCCACTTGTCCCAACCTGGTCGAATCCCATCAGGAGGATCACCTATTCCTTCCCAATTGTCCCATCAGTTTAGAGCATCAAGCAGTCAAATCCATGCCACTTTAGATTCCAGATTAGTGAGACCTCTAGTCTCCTCCCAACCCCCTTCTGATGGGTTATCCAAACTCATTGAGACCCTTGGGGAGTTCTTGACATGTCGCACCAGACCCCAAGACAAACACCACCGATCCAGCAAATGTATTGGCTCTAGGAAATCCTACAGTCAAGCTCCCCCTACATAGAATATCACTATCTAGACCCGGTCAAGCAACTAGTCCACCATCCAAATGTTCTTCCCCATGGCCTTGGATGTTAGGAAAGATGGACCTCATCTCCCCATTGCTCCTCCCAGGATCTTGCAGTGAGGCCCCTTCAACCCTAGATACTCTCTAGATGACATTTTTTGACAATTAATTAGCCCCTTCACATTGATTGATGACTCTAACAAGGAGCATGCTTCTTTGTCCTATCACTTGGTTTCTACCCCTAGCTCCAGTGTTTCTTCACATCATTTCTTTTGTATTGAGCATAGCTTTAGGTTTTTAAACTATCCTATGTACCTTGTACGTCTTCTTTTGATACCTACTTAGATCTTTATTTTCTTTTGATTATGTCAATTATAGGAGTTGCTTTTTGTAATGTCCCCTTCCAATTGATCATGACAAAGGATGACTTAATAGTCTATACGACTCCTGCAGGCTATAGTTAGCAAGGACAAGGGAGTCAAGGAGGTTTATTTGGTGTCACTAGGTTAAAAGAATGACAAATTCTAAAGTGACATTAAATAAAAATAAATAATTGTATTTAAATGAAATTGGAGGAAAAATAAAGTGAGGGTTTGATTTGGTCAAAAGGGGGAAAGATCTAGAAGGCTCGGAGAAAGGATAAATAGAGGGTTAACCCTTCTCTTTGGCATTATGATTTGATCTCTCATTTTTTAGTGCTCTTGGAGCCATTGTTTCATTGGGGTTTAGCAAAACCCTTTCACTACTGCAATTTAGTTTCGATGGTGCAATATCCACCCTAGCTAGACAAGAGGGGAGTCCACCTAGGATTTCCATTGGAGCTTCAATTGGAGATTTATGTTCAATTGGAGGTTTGCAAAGAAAGTTTGCAAAGGTTTTCCAAAAGAGGCCGATTCAGAATTTTGCAAGTGATCGGAGGGTTTCGGAGAAACCGTGGTTTCGGGCATCCCCGAGGGTTGAGTACGGGGCATCTCGCGAGGCCCCGCTAGACATCCAGCAGTTGTCCCACGAGGACCTCTGCGGTTGTGATTGCAGCAAGTCATTTGGATCGGGTTCGTGAGGGTTATAGAAGGGATTGAAAGGTCACTAGAAGAGCAAACATTACTAGAGCAGAGCATCTCAGTGAGCATCATAGATTGGCATCATTCCAAGTTTCCTTTGTATTGTTTTTGTTAGTAGATTTGTGCAGCTGCCTTACAACCATTAGACTTGTGTGTTCATGAGTATTTTGTAGTTGTTATTACAGCCATTAGATATCATTGTATTGTTGTGATTGGGAGTTTCCATCCATAATAAAATGCCATGGTTATCTGCTCTATTTTCTTTGTAATGGATACATGCAATATGTTTGACAATATCCCTATATGAGCAAACTGTTTGTATGGAGTTAACAGCAGCATTAATACAAAGTGTTTGACATATTTACACAAGGAGAAATAACATTTTTTTGATAGAAAACATAATATTCCCACCTAACCTAGTTGGGGACATTACAGTGGTATCAGAGTTGGTTATCTTTCCAACCTGTGATTTCTTGAGGCATTGATGCCAAAGAAAACTAGAAGACGAGGGAAACAACCCACCCCAAGATAAGAGTCAGAAGAGGTAGAAGTAGAGGGAGTTATGAGGGATTATCTTGAAGATAGAACCATATAGTTGTTGGAAAGCATAGCTAATGGGCAACAACAGTTAACACAATTCCTAACACAATTCTTTTCCAACAATCAAGCAAACCAAAACCAGGGAGGTACAAATGGGAACCATGCAGAAACCATCCATAAAGGTGGTAGGACTCCTGAAGGGAGTAATACCTATGTGTCGGCACAAAGTGTCTTCCAGGCAGGTAGCAGAAAGGTACCCAGACCATTATTGCCACCATTCCTTGAGGAGCAACCTACAAGAGCACTGGAGCAACAAGGGGCGAACGAAATGAACTCCTACTTTAGGGTGTATCAGTTGTTGGAAGAAGCAGCCCAGGCAGCCATGTCTTACAACGACTACTGCAACCTCAAGATAAGGAACAAACCCAAGGCAGGCCAGAATCGACAAAATTTCAATCTTCTGTGCAAATTGGGGAAGATGACCATCCCATCTTTTGACGAATCTGACAAGTGCACAACCCGAGCATGGGTACATAAGTTGGACACTTATTTCCATCTTAACCCGATGACAGAGGCAGAGGCGATCAAGTTTTCCACCCTGCAATTGGATGGGGAGGCGCATGAGTGGTGGTACCATGGGCCATTAACATTGGGGCATTCCAACATCACATCATTTGAGGATTTCACTCAGAGGCTGATGGACAGGTTCAATAGGAAGGACCTTGAGATCCACTTCAGGGAGTTGGCACAGCTAAGGCAAGCAGGTACATCGGAGGCTTATGTCACAAAGTTCCAGCGGATGGCAGTCATGGTGACTGATGTTTCTGAGCAGAGACTGGCGATGCTTTTCACAAAGGGCTTGGTTGAACCCTTAAGAGGCTCGGTGAAGGCTTTCAGGCCAAACACACTACAGGAAGCTATCATGAAGACCCAAGATATGGCAGACACGGTCCCCAAGAAGACATCAGCAAAAACATTTATCCCACAGAAGGGTCAAGTGTCAAAACCTCCCTAGAAGACATGGACAAGGAAGGATAGGTTGGATAAGGAAACTCAGAGAGAGCTAAGGACGAAGAAGCTTTGCTACAGTTGCAAAGAGTCGTGGGAACCGAGTCATCGGTGTATGGGAAAAGGTAAAGTCCATTATATTGAGGTGGTTTCCAACGAGGAGGATGATGATGATGATGAGGGAATTGGACAGAAAAGTGGCGAGCCATCACACCTCGAGGCTACAAAGCAGGCACCATTGCAGAATAGCGCCAAGGGAGTGACCATTGCCACTCTTTCAGGAGTTCCCAAATATTTTTTTTTTCACAAGAACTGGTAGATTTGTATTAATATAAAAAGGCGTGGCCAGAGCCAAAGAGTACAAATAGAGACATCAAAATTTCAAAATTCTAGCTCTGACTGAGCTTCATTCTACCTATTGTTTTTCTGCCTATAGTCCTTATCACATTCTTCTTACTACATCTAAATTTGGCTACATAGATAATACAAAATTACAGACTGAGAATTTAAAACATACACTTGCTATGTGTTACTTCTTTGATGCTTCAGGAGGTTTCTCTGGATGTTCTTGTTCCTCCTCTACTTCCACTGGTACATTCAGATCTGGTAGAATTCCAACTTCTGCTTCCTCGCCTTCTGTTGACCCTGCATCTGAGCTCAAATTTCCAAGCTCCTCAATCCTTTGAGCGGTCTATTCTTGAAGAGATATAAGCTGGCGACGCAAGAAATTTACTTCATCCTGAAGTTGGCTGATGAGAGCACGATGTTGACTGAGAGTATCAAGTGTGAATGTCGTTGTAGAGCTAAGGGAATTGACTCTAATAGCCAATATTTTCCTTTCTTCATTACTTTCCTCCAATTCGTCGTCAACTTTGTCTGTCCATTCCCTATTGTCCATCTTTACTTCCTTGTCCAGGAGAATTCGCAGAGAGTTGTCTTTCAAATTGGGGATGGGATAGTCCAGGAGCTTGAGAGACTTCTCCAATGATTCTACTGAATTGTTGCTTGAGCCAGGCTTTCCTTCTTCAAGGACTCACACCCGATTATATCTACTTATTGCAAAATCAAAATGTGATGACAATTCTCGAGTTTTCACAGATGAACTAGACTTATCAGAGGTCAGGCTACCCAAACAATACCAACACTGACTCCAGGACCAAATTTGGAAAGGGTCAAGAGGAACAATAATCTCATAATTGAATTTGAGAGCGAATTTATCACATACCTTGTATCCCATGCCTAAGATAACCATCACAGGATGGCCATGCATCCGCCACGTACAGCTGATGGAATCCTCCTTAATTTGGCTGAGAAGACATACTTCTCTCACCTCCCCACCTTCCATAATAATGAACATTCCTCTCCCCTGCGCCAGAGCCATCATAACCAGAGTGATCGCAGGCTTCCCCCGTACAAAATCCATCCTATGAGTTATCTCACCACGCGCTTACTGATACCAATTCGAATTTGGAATGATTGTTCCCAGGCTTCTAATGGAGTTGTCCGCATTATATGTTGCATCGGTCCCTTCCACACGTCGAGGAGGACATACCACATGCCTGATCCATCTTTGGCACTTGTGCATTTCAAACTTTGCGGAGGGGGAACCACCAACACCTTACCATTCACCCCTATATGACCAAGGGCTATCCCAATTGCTTTGTTTGCTAAAGAGTCTGCCACCATGTTATGATGACGAAGGATGTGAAAGAAACGGGATTGAATGCCTTGCAGAGAATTTTTAATGCGATCCACGAGATTATCTAGGCTTGTTTCTTTTGGAGGGGGGGTCTTAATGAAATAACAAATAGTGTTTTTGGAATCACCAACTATATTTAGCTCAGAAATATTTCTTTTCTTTGCCAATTGGATGCACATAAGCATGTCATAAACTTCTGCTTTATTATTGGTTGTCGCTCCTAGATTCCAAGAATACTCCATTATTTGATTTCCTCTAGGGTCAAATAGCACCCCCCCGCACCTACCTCCCCGAGGATTTCCCAAATATTACACCTTCAAGGTCAGAGGTATTTTGTAGGGACATAGGGTTACGGTACTAATTGATGGTGGGGCCACCCACAATTTCATTGATGTTGCATTGGTCACTAGGGGACAAATCCCTGTAGAGGACTTCGAAGGATTTAATGTGGTTGTGGCAGATGGGTACAATATGGCATGTACTTAGAGGATCATGGGATTGGATGTAACATTGGGAAACTATACGTTGATCAATGACTTCTATGTCGTAAATTTAGCAGATACTCATGTGGTGCTAGGAGTTCAGTGGTTGCACTCATTGGGAGATATCCGCATGAATTATCAGGACATGAGGATGGAGTTCCAGGACAAGGGTGGACAACGAGTCATCCTGAAAGGTATGTCGACAGGTGCCCCAAGGATCGTGTCTAACCAACGCATGGAGGCCATTTTTAGACACAGGGACGTGGCTTGTGCAACAGAGTGCTTGATCACCATGTAGAAGCCATCACAGAATCACCAGCATTACCCTGAGGATATCCAGGCATTGCTTGGAAAGCATGAAAGAGTGTTTGAACCATTGCCAACAGGGAGACCACCTGACAGAGGATTTGAACATGTCATTGAGCTAGAAGAGGGATCGAAGCCCGTGATCACCACACCCTACAAGCATCTAAAGAGGTTCAAGGACGAAACAGAGAAGGCCATAAAGGAATTGTTGGAGATGGGACATATCAAGCCTAGTTCTAGTCCCTTCACTTCGTTAGTTGTACTAGTGAAGAAAAAGGATGGCACTATGAGGATGTGCATAGACTATAGGGCATTGAACAAGAAGACCATCAAAAACCGATACCAAATACCCAGGATTGATGAGTTGATAGACGAGTTGTATGGGACAGTGTACTTCTCAAAGGTTGATCTGCAATCAGGATACCACCAGATTCGGGTCAGAGAGGAGGATATCCATAAAACAGCATTCAAGTGTCACTATGGGCACTATGAGTTTCTAGTCATGCCCTTCGGGTTGACTAACACACCAGCTACCTTTTAGACATGCATGAACCATATCTTCAACATACAGTTGAGGAAATTCTTATCGATGTTCTTTGACAATATTTTGATCTACAGTAGGACATGGCAGGAACATCTAAAGCATGTGGACGAGATTCTCACCATTATGGAGGAGCAGTCGCTTTTTGCCACGGAGGCAAAGTGCGAGTTTGGGTTGACAGAGATCCTGTATATGGGGTACGTGATTGGTGTTGAGGGAGTAAAGGTGCATCAGGAGAAGATACAAACAATCTTAGATTGGCCCACCCCCAGATCACTCACAGATCTGCGAGGATTCTTCAGGATATGCAGCTATTATAGGCGCTTTGCGGAAGGATTTTCACAACTTGTCACGCCACTTACAGACCTCACCAAGAAGGGGGCATTCCGATGGTCAGAGGACACGCGACTGGCATTCTACAAAATGAAGAGGGTGATGAGCACTTGCCCAGTATTAGCACTCCCAAATTTCACGCAGGCTTTTGTACTGGAGTGTGACACATCCGGTGAGGGGATAGGAGCAGTAATGGTGCAGAACCGACACTCGATAGCTTCCGAGAGTAGAAAGCTAAGAGAGCCAAAGAAGCTTTATTCGATCTCTGATAAGGAGATGTTAGCCATCACGCATGCATTGGCCAAGTTCAGACAATACCTAGAAGGAAGACGATTTGTGGTTAGGACTGACCACAACAGCTTGAGATATTTCTTGG
>ML777909.1:662051-673139 GCA_009831015.1 Picea engelmannii | reverse complement strand
TCCTCCAGTTTAAAAATAAATTTGCATGCAAAAGTGAAAGATTAAAGAGATACAGAAATGCAATTTGGGATACCATAGAAATGTTTGATGCTATGGATATCATTTCAGTACCTAGGGATCAGAACCGTCTAGCCGACAGTTTGGCAGTTGCAGCTTCAACCCTCCAACCTTCAGAAGATTTAATCAGAGGAGAGGGAAAATTGGAAATAATCTTTAGACCTTTAGTTCCAGATAATGTTGATCATTGGCAAGTATTTAGAGATGACAAACAAATCCTAAGATTCATTCATAATGTTCAAGAATTCTCAGATTTCAATGTCAGTGATAAAGAAGAAGGCAAAGATTATCCTGAGGAGGATGACTCAATAAGGAATCCAGCCCCTAGGGGAATAACTGCTTTAGAAAAGATCTTTGACAGGCATGACATGCACAAGAAGAAAAAGGAACTAATAAAACCTGGCAGCTATATAGAAGTAAACATTGGGACAGAAGAAGTCCCAAGGCTCATAAAAATCGGAAAGAGTACTTCAGAAAAAGAAAGAAAACTAATAAGTCTTGTCAATGAGTATAGGGATGTATTTGCTTTTACATATGATGAACTCAAAGATTATAAAGATGATGTATTTCAACATACTATCCCACTCAAAGAAGACACAAAACCTTTCCGCCAAAAAGTTAGGCAAATAAATCCTAAGTTGGCACCTTTGATCCAAGCAGAACTCAAAAAAATGTTGGATGCTGGTATCATTGCCCCAACAAGGCATTCTTCATGGTGTTCTAACTTGGTAGTAGTTAGAAAGAAAAATGGGGGAATAAGACTATGTATAGATTTTAGAAATCTAAATCTTGCATGCAATAAGGATAATTACCCCTTGCCCAACATGGAAACTCTATTGCAGAGAGTTACTGGGTCAAAAATAATGTCTATGTTAGATGGTTTCTCCAGATACAATCAAGTGTTGGTGAGGAAAGAGGATCAAAATAAGACAACTTTCACCACACCATGGGGCACCTTTGAGTACCTTAGAATGCCCTTTGGACTATTAAATGCAGGGGCCACATTTCAAAGAGCCATGGATTTTGCTTTGCACGAATTGATGGGCAAGATCATCAAGATATACCAAGATGATTTAACCGTGTTTTCAAAAGAAAGATCTGATCATGTAAGTCATCTCAGACAAGTGTTTGAAAGATGTCGAAAGTATTGCATCTCCTTAAATCCGGCCAAGTCAATCTTAGGAGTTGATGAAGGAAAATTGTTGGGTCATATCATAATAAAAGATGGGGTGAAAATGGACCCAGAAAAGGTACAAGCCATACAACAGGTCCCTTTACCCCAAACCAAGAAAGCCTTGCAATCCTTCCTTGGTCAAATTAACTTTGTAAGAAGGTTCATCCCAAATTTGGCCGAAACTTTGAACCCTATCCAAAGACTTTTAAAGAAGGATGTCAAGTTTGAGTGGACAGAAGAAGGAAGAAGAGCTTTCAAAAGTATTAAATACGCAATTGGTAAATCTCCTGTACTAATTAGTCCAAACTATGCCAAAGATTTTCAAATCTTCTCCTTTGCTTCTGAGGATACTATAGTAGGAGTGTTGCTCCAAAAGAATGACGATAGTCAAGAGCAACCCATTGCTTTCATGAGCAAGGCATTGCAAAATTCAGAACTTAATTACACAACTATGGAAAAGCAATCATATGCCCTGGTCAAATCCCTTAAGCATTTTCGAGTCTACACAAGATATTCAAAAGTTATGGGGTATGTACCTCACCCGGCAGTAAAAGATATCCTTGGACAACAAGATTGCTTGAGGGTCAAAGGAAAGTGGGTTTCGAAAATACAAGAGTATGATCTAGAAATAAAACCCACCAAATTAATCAAAGGTCAAGGATTAGCTCAAATGCTAACTGAAGGTAATGAACAAACTTTGGACCTAGTCTGTCAAAACAGCCAAGCTGGGCCAGCTTTATCTCCAGGATTTCAAAGGTTAGAGCAACACGAATGGTATGTTGATATCATTTTCTTCCTTTCTAATCTCGCATGCCCTAGTCACTTGATTGGTCACAAAAGAAGAGCATTGAGATTAAAGGCAGCTAAGTATTGTATTATTCAGGATGGATTGGGGTGGAGGAACCCCGATGGGGTAATACTTAGATGCGTTGATGAGCTTGAGTCCAAAAGACTCTTGGTGGATTTTCATTCCGGATTTTGTGGTGGGCATTTTGCAGCCAAAACCACTGCCCACAAAATCCTCAGAGCAAGTTACTACTAGCCTACTATATTTTCAGATGTGCACAAAATGGTTAGGGGTTGTCAACAGTGTCAGTTGTTTACTGGAAAGCAGAAGCTAGCAACCTTACCATTACAGCCAGTAGCGGTGGAAGCCCCTTTTCAGCAGTGGGGGCTTGATTTTATTGGTCAGTTCAAAGATAATTCGATTAATGGCTATACTTGGATAATCACGGCAATTGATTATTTCACTAAGTGGGTAGAAGCTATACCCACCAAGTCGGCAACCGATAGAATGGTCATGGACTTTCTTGAACACAGAATTATCACTAGATTTGGGGTACCAGTAAAAATAACTACTGATAATGTCAAAGCCTTTAGCTCCACAGAACTATCATCATTCTGTTTCAAATACGGCATTATATTATCCCACTCATCAAATTATTATCCTCAGGGTAATGGCCTTACTGAGTCTAGCAACAAGAACTTGATGACAATCCTTAAGAAAACCGTTGGGGATAACAAAAGATCATGGGATAATAAGATCAAGTTTGCGCTTTGGGCTGACAGAATCACGAAGAAGAGTTCAACAGGGAAGAGTCCTTTTGAATTGGTTTATGGCCTGGATGTCACTTTGCCAGTTCACCTCAAACTTCCAGTGTATCAGTTTGTCCAGAAGTATGGCTTAGACGAAGACTTTCATCAAAACAGGATTGATCAGATAATTGAATTGGATGAAAACAGAAGAAAAGCCCTTGATCAAAGTATAAAAAATCAGGAAAAGATAAAAAAGACTTTCGATAAGTCCTCAAGACAAAGGGATTTCCAGGCAGGAGATACGGTCCTCCTATGGGACAAACGAAGAGAGAAGCCAGGAAGCCACGGCAAGTTTGATAGCTTATGGGCAGGGCCTTATATTATCCAGGGTGTAGTTGGAAAAAATCCATTTGTCCTAAGCAGATTGGACAGTGAGAAGTTGCCACTACCAGTAAATGGTCAACTTCTCAAGCTCTTCTTCAACGAAGTCATCTGATGTCCATGGGACATATGTTGTATCATATTCTCTAAACCCTATCCTCTGTACATTAAATTCATTTATTTCCTGTATATAGTTTATTTTTGTACATAATTTATTTCTTTCAAAAAAATTTGTATATGCGTGTATATTATTTCTGCAGCTCATGTTTGATATTGGATTTTATATATGGACATGTTATTGACAAAATTTCGGTGAATGCAGGTCATGTGATTCTGGATTCTCGTACGCTTTCCTTTAAAGAATAAAAGATCAAGCACACGTCCCCATATGGAGCCAATGTTATCCATCAAAGTTTCACTAGGATTGATTTCCAGCGAGCCGCCAAAGTTTGAACATTATTGTTCAAAATTCAGAGTTCAGAAGTTCAGTTGGTCGTAAAGACCACCCTTTTTCTCTTTACATTTCCATAAAAATTGTAATAAGAGATGTTGTATGATGAACATGTAAAAGGTCTTAGCCACCTTAAGTCCTAAGCGTGAGTTATACTCTGGAGTGTTTTTTTAACTTACTAATTATATTTTGCCGTTTTCAAGCAATTAATAATTTATGAGTTTTTTCACTCAATCCCTCCAGAGCTAGACTATATGCCCATGGTTAGCCTTGAGCATGGATCTAAGCCTAGTGTCTAATGTATATTACCATGCTAAACATTCTCCTAGAGTCTTACGGAAATGTACTAAGTCCCCCTTAGGATTTTTTAATTTTTTCAGTTAATTAAAAAATTGCCAGAATTCGACAATATTTAATTAAAAAATAAAGATGTATTAAAAAAGTGGTACTAGGGGACTAAATATGTCATGGGGATGCTCATTTTTGGACCTAAAGCACCCATATTACCTAAGTACCCACTTAGTTGAACAAAAATAGTGATTTTAATCAATTAAAAGTCATTTTTGCTCACAAAACCCAAAAAAGTCAAATAAAATCATAAAAAATCAGCAAGGGCACAAATCAAGGAAACATGTGGGGACATGTTTGAGATGAAATAAAAACTCAAGAGGCAAGGTGGCGCCCCTAGGATGATGTATGATGGATCAAAGGCATGGTGTATGGCATATGAAGTAAGTTTATAACATGTGTTCAAAAGGAGGTGTGCACATTTCCCTTGAGGTGGCGCATTCTCCAAGGGAGATCCCCTCCCAAATCCTTGACTCACCCAAGTGGTTGCAAGGTGGCAGCTTGGGAAACGTTTGGCATAAGGAGAAGGCTACAACTTGCCCCTCCTCCTCTTACACTTGCTCTCATCCAAACAACTCACCCCTCACACTTGGCATCCGCACCCCTCTTGGGATCTCCACCCAAAATTGTATAAAGCAAGGCATTCTTCCTCATTGTTGGTTAGCTTGGAGCTTGGGAAGAATAGCTTGTTGTAACTCTATCATTATAATATCTTTCTTATGCTAATGGAATAAAGACTTTGGAGGTCAAGATCTATGGTGGTGTGGCTCTTGTATTGGTGAATGTGGTTCATATGAGGTGATTTTGTTTCATGCATTGCTTTATATCTTGTGAGTATTGGCCAATCTATAGGAATATTGCTATTCAAATTGGATAGAGTTGGTAATACCTTGTATTTCAATTCTATTGGGTATTTACATTTAAGATTTGATATGCATGTGACGTTTATGCTAAAACTAATGTGCCATCTTGAGTCTTTTGTGTAGGTAACACCTTTATCTAACAAGGTCATTGCAAAGGGCTTTGTGAATTAGACAGGATCATCTCATCTAGAAGAAGTGAAGGAGCTTGCTTGCATCTTTCATTCTTCAAGGAGTTGGACAACCTTCTCATCTTTGCCTAGTCATCAAAGTGACTCCATTGCTCAAGGGATCCAAGCACTTCAAGTCATCTCTTTCTCCTCTCTCAAACTCTCTCAAAAGTTTTCCGGATACTTGGTTACTTTCATGCAAAGAAGAAATCTGTTATTAAAGTTCATTATTTACTTTGCATGATCACTTTTCTAGATCTACTAATTACTTATAACTTTACATCTCAAAAGGGTAGATTCGGCAAGGCTTTCTAAGCATTTTTAGCTAGTTTCAATTTCTATATTAAAGAGCTGAAAATTGTTTGCTTTAAAAGATCTTTAAAGTTCATATTTGGCAATTAGAGTGCTCTTATATTGCTGTTTTAAAACAGCAGAAAAGATCCTAAGGAGACAAGCTCTTTAGCGTGCCTTTCTTAGTTCATTTTCGCTATTTTTCGTAAATTTTACTTAGTCAAATTTTGGGGCTTTCCTACTAATAACCCAAGACACTTTCAAAGTGTTTTTGGGCATCTTTTGTTGTTGTTTGTTTGTTGTTTTGTGCAGGTTGACGAACAGGTAAGGAATTTCTGTCCGTTTTGGGCGGATTAGGAGCATCCGGGACCCCCGGGAGCACCCCTTTACTCATTAAACATTTGTAAAAACATTGTAAAGACTTGTGACCCCCCTAATGAATGGTCACAAGTCACTTCCTT
The DNA here is from genome assembly GCA_009831015.1 of Picea engelmannii. NCBI lineage: Eukaryota > Viridiplantae > Streptophyta > Pinopsida > Pinales > Pinaceae > Picea > Picea engelmannii. Next base: position 667,410 of record ML777909.1, on the reverse strand, counting down.
AAAGTCTCGTACAATATCTTTAATAAAATCAGTGGGACTACAAGCTCTCGCTTTTCGTTCCCCCAGGAGGAACGGTGTTTTCGGTGGTGGTGTCAATTTTTTGCAAATTTTAGCTTAGATTTGATCTTCAGAACTAAAGTAAGCTAAAGTAATCCTTTAATCCATCACAAAGCACTGCAATCAATTTAGATTAGTTTTTCCTTTTTTGCAAAGTAGAACACTAATTGCTAGATTAGCTTTATTTTCCGCAATTTCAATTTGGCAAATAAACCATCCCCTTAGCTCCTCGCAAGAGGCCTGGTCAATGTGGATTAGTAATTAGTCTCACATTTCAAAGTCAGTCATTTATTTTCTTGTTATAAAATAAACAAATTCCCCTCAGCTCACAGTGCGGTTCCTGACCCTTCCAGTTGCGAGCTAGTCTCAATCTGCTTGAAGTAAGTTTCATATACGCTGTGCTGGTCAGTGGTTGATAGTTTAATTAGGACAACCTCTAAAGTAGTTAGCTTAATGCGCGGTAAAACGCCTTGAAGTGACCTACGAAGTAAGGCGGACCCTCTCGGGACCTGGCTTCCCACCCGTTTTGGACATCCAGCACTTTGAGTTAATTTTACTGGTGAGACCATTGGGTTTCGGTAAAGCTCTCCGCAAGTTTCCAAACAAAGAGCTAACCTCTAAGGAGGCCCAAACCATTTCACTAATTCAACATCAATTTACCTTAATAAAACACACGAACTACACTGCCCACGATTCACTTTAAGGCACTGGTCTCTTTTTTTTCCACACTCAGCAAAGCCATAGGTTGCCTTTCATATATTGATTATCTCCTTTGAAGTATTTTTAAATTTACTTGCATATAACAAACGTACCCGAGTATCCTTTTTTATGCAAGTATATGCTTGATGTTATATCGTGGATGAATGATTTGTTTATGTGTATTTCAATTCATGGTTGATTGTTGAATAAAAGTGATAAACTCCTAGATCTATATTCTTTGTACTTAGCTTAGATCAAGCCATAGTATATTTGTAAGGGGCTACCCTCCTTGGCTTCGCTAGGAGTTGGCCTAGACGGAGGAGTTGAGGATTAGGTGACAGCACCTTAACTCTCACTTGCCCCCAAGGACACACCGAGTGGATTGAAGATTTCTTCCACGTCTCCCAGGTGTGTATAAGGCGGCAATAGGGCCTGAATGAAAGGCAACAGAAATCGGTGAGTAAGATGCAGGCATATGATTTTGACATTGAATATGTAAAGGGAAAGAAGAACATAGTGGTTGACGCCTTATCTAGGAGACTTGCAGCCTTCTCCATGACAGAGATCTCAGTAGACTGGAGGTCCATTCTTTTGGTGGAATACTCCAAGAATACCTTCGCCTGTGAGTTAATGGAGGGAAGTATTCAGGATGACAGGTATAGGGTAGTGGATGACATCATCTACTACAAAGATAGGATCTATCTTGTCCCTGAGTCCAAACTCAAGGATAAGATTTTGAGGGCAGTACATGACGCACCACTGGAAGGGCACCAGGGTTATCTGAAGAACTACAAGCAGGTGAGGAAGAGATTCTCCTGGAAGGGTCTCAAGGAGGATGTACTTCGTTGTGTAAGGGAGTGCATGACTTGCTAGCATAACAAATCAAAGTTTACACATCCTGCGGGATTGCTTTAGCCATTGTCAATTCCGGAGCAGAAGTGGGATAGCATTTCCATGGACTTCATTACAGGGTTGCCAAAGGTACAGGGTCAGGATTGTATTTACGTGGTAGTGGATAGATTGACTAAATATGTCGTTAGAGTTTAAGCTATTATTAGGTTTGTTTTCAATTTACTAGATAACCATAACATAGATAGGATCACTAAGAGAAACACAATCACAAGAGACACATCATTTATCCTGGGAAACCCTCATGGGAGAAAAAACCCAGCAAAAACTTCCTTAATATAGATAGCCTATACAATGCCAAGAGAATAAACCAAACACTACAGAAAGTCCTCTCCCAAGTAATGTGCCTCTCTCTCTTCCTTCTTCTCCAACTGCAGCTCCAAACTTGTGCTCTAGATGATCAAATGAGTGAGTGAGTAAATGAGGCGTTGGCCTCCTTTATTTATACAATCTGGCAGGTGCTGAAAGGAAGTGTCTTTTCACTGGCAGGGCCGACTTCTCTTTCTGGGTGGTTAGAACCACTTTAATTTATTCTCGGGGCCGACTTCTCATCTTGCATATTACAATTAGGGTTTGACCAATCCGCAAAAGGGGATTTGGTCATTTACAGTGCCCGACATGATCAATCCACAAAAGGGGATTGATCTAATGAATAAAACATCAATAAATAGAATACTCTTTGCAGTTACAATATTTCAACACTCCCCCTTAACAAGAAGGGTATTCTACAACAGCATCAGGCGAGAGAGAGGGCAACATCATCAACAGCATCTGGAACACTGACTGGTGTATCTATAAATCATTGGAAGTTTTTCTCATCATCAATATCATCAACAACACAGCACAAAGGTTGGAGCATCATCAACATCAGCACTAGACTGAGAGTCTTCAGCACGAAGATGGCATCACAACACGAATATGGCATCACAGCACGAAGGTGGGTACACAATATCATCAGCACGAAGCTAACATCACAGTACAAGACTGGCAACACAACATCATCAACATGAAGTTGGCATCACAGCACGAGGCTGACAACACATCATCACAGCATGAGGCTGGCACACATCATCACAGCACGAGACTAGCACACATCATCACAGCATGAAGTTGGCACACATCATCACAGCATGAGCCTGGCACATCATCAGCACAAGGTTGGCATCACAGCACTAGGCTGGCATCACAGCACTACTTCCCCTTTCGAGGGAGCTTATCTCGAAAGTGCTCAAACTTTACACGAGATAGAGGCTTGGTCAACACATCAACAACCTGTTCATCCGTGCTAACATACTGGAGCTTTATGGCTCCCCTCTGCACCATATCACAGATGTAAAGATATCGGATCTCTATGTGTTTTGACTTGTCATGGAACACAGGGTTCTCTGTCATCTTTATCCAGCATTGGTTATCACATAGGATCATGGTTGCTTCCATCTCTAGATCGAATAGACCTGTCAACAACTTCCGAAGCCATATGGCTTCACAACTGGCAGAACATGCAGCAATGTAATTTGCTTCTGTCGTGCTGAGAGCAATGCGTGATTGATTCCTACTCTGCCATGAGATCATGGCTGACCCCAGACTGAAACAACATCCTGAAGTGCTCTTTCTGTCAGAGACACTTCCAGCCCAATCTGAATCAGTATAACCACTCAGTCTGAAGTCATGATCTCCATTAAAACTGAGACCACAATCTAATGTACCCTTAAGGTACCTCATCACATGTTTTGCAACAACTAGGTGAACATGTCTGGGTTCTACCAAAAACTGACTCAAGGTGTTCACAGCAAAACAGATATCTGGCCTGGTGTTCGTCAGATACATCAACGATCTAATGATCTGTCTATATAGCGTAGCATCAATAAATTCTGACGAAGAGTCAACCAGGAGCTTCAACTTTGTTTCCAAGGGTGTATTCATGGACTTGCACTCCAACATATCAAATCTCTTCAGTATTTCAACTGCATTCTTCCCTTGGTTAAGGAAAATCCTCTCTAGGCTCTGCCATACCTCAAGACCTAAGAAATAGTGCATTAGGCCAAGGTCTTTCATCTCAAATTCTGCAGCATGCTTCTTCTTACATTCAGTGATGAGCTTTTCCTCTCCAGTTAAGAATAAGTCATCCACATACAGCACCAATATAACCCGCTCATCATTCATAACCTTTAAGTAAAGGTTACAATCAGCTTTACTCTTGGTAAAGCCCAAGCTCATCAGAACACTGTCAATCCTTCCATACCAAGCTCTAGGAGCTTGCTTCAATCCGTACAGAGCCTTCTTAAACTTGCAGACATGAGTCTTCATGTCTTCAACTTCAAATCCTTGAGGTTGTTCTATATACACTTCTTCTTCAATGACACCATTCAAGAAGGCAGTTTTCACGTCAATCTAGTGTAACTTCCACTTCATCTTAGCTACAAGGGCTGTGATGGTTCTGATCGAAGTGTATCTGGCTACAGGAGCAAATGTCTCTTCATAGTCAATGCCTTCCTTTTGAGAAAATCCACGACCAACAAACCTTGTTTTATATTTCTCAATACTTCCATCAGCAGCATGTTTTATTTTGAAAAGTCATTTGGAAGATACCACATCCTTGCTCTTCGGTCTGGGAACTATTTCCCATACATCATTCTTTATGATGGATTGGTATTCTTCTGTCATGGCATCTGCCCATTCTTTCTTCTGAATGGCGTCTTCAAAGCAAGTAGGATCCTTCTCTAAGAGATCACACATCAAAGCCATGTAACTGGAGAATGGCTTAGGTTTCTTCACTTGTCTCATGGTTCCTTCGAGGACACCATACTTCTCTCCATCTTGAATAAGTTCCCTTTCCCAGGCTGGCTTTCTCTTGTGGGAGATCGACATCTGGGGAGGTTCTTTAGATTCTATTATGTCATGGTCTTCTAGAATCTCCTCATTAGGGGAAGCTATGACTTCCCTCACCGGTTCTGCAACTCTAGAAGCTACAGGTTCCTCTTCATATACTTCTTCAAGTTGGCATCTTCTTGATTTCTTGAGTGTTGCATCTTCATCAAAGGTTACATCCCTATTGATCTCAATATGATGGTAACCTGGTATACAAACTCTGAAGGCTTTGGAGACCCCACAGTATCCAACAAATATTCCCTTCTTTCCTGAAGGGTCCAGCTTGGTTCTCTTCTCTTTTGGAATACGTACAAATACTGAGCATCCAAATATTTTGAGATGGCTTACTTCTGGCTTCTTTCCTGAGAACATCTCTTCAGGGGTCTTGAACCCAAGTGCACTATGGGACAATCTGTTTTGTACATATATTGTTGTTTTTGTTGCTTCTGCCCATAAGCACATTGGAAGATCTTGATCATGGATCATCGTCTTCACTGCTTCCATTATAGTTCTATTCTTTCTTTCTGCTACACCATTTTGTTGAAGACTGTATGGAGTGGTGAACTCCCTCTCGATCCCAACATCTTTGCAAAAGTTTACAAATTCTTTTGAAGTGTATTCTCCTCCATTATCGGACCTGAATATCTTGATCTCTCTTTCAGAAAGATTCTCTATCAAGGTTTTGCATGTTGATTTGTGTACCTTGGGAGGTGTTCCCCATGTGTTTTCCCTCCTTAGCACATGTGGGAAAGTCATTTGGCACTTTGTCCTAGTTACTTTATGTCTATTTGTACTTTGACTTTGGTTAAAGTGCATAATGTCACTT
>ML777909.1:630350-648590 GCA_009831015.1 Picea engelmannii | reverse complement strand
TAATTCCTCATTATGCATTGTTATGATTTGATGTTGAGACTTCCGAGAGGAGGAGGAGAGCCGACCTTACTGTTTTGTGGATTTCTTGAGGAAACCACCACCATTGATCGGTTTCGGTGTTGAGAGACACACCCTAGCCCATCAGAGATACCATCCGGGTATTTCACCGTTCTTTTCAGGAAAGATTATTGTGGAGGGCGCAGCTCAGCCAAGGAGGGTGCAAGTCATTTTGGAGAGTCAGAGATCTGCAGTAGACCGTGGTCCCGATTGCAGATTCATTCCGACCCACTAGAGATCCAGCCAGGGCGCTTCCATTGAGCCATTCATCATCAGATTCCGACAATGGAATCTTGCAGATCGACCCATACAGTCATTTTGGGCGCAGTCATTCCGGACCGACGTTTGGCCTTGCATGCAGGGGTTTCCTATCAGATCCGGCCAAACCCTTCCGACCCATTTCATCATTGGACGAGACGATCGTTTTGAGCTATATAGCATCAGATTCCGACGGTGGAATCCATTGGGGCGCATTCAGTGCCGAAGGAGGGGCGCAAACCCCCCAGGGGTCCAGATCTAGGGTCGTAGAGGTCCGATCCGAGTTCTGTCAGACATTATTTCCAGTGTAGAGGCCAGGGCGCATTGATTGGAGCAGTTTCGAGCTCATTCTGACGGTGGAGTCTTTAGATCGAGTTTTCCAGCGGGTAGCGGTTACCGTGCTTCTTCGGGAGCGCTCATTTTTGCCTATCTATCCGTGCATGCAGCAAATCTGCTGTCTTCTTGCGGTCACGGCTAAAACGCATCCAGAAACCCCCAGAGTATCAGATCTACACGTCAGAGCAGTAGAACAGTAGCAAATATCTTGATCAGCCAGATCAGGGATATTTCAATTCCTTGGGCTAGGGCACACTTTTCTAGATGACTTTTGGGCTGAAATTCTTCTTCAATAAAAAGCCCTAATTTTCATATACGGCAACAGTGACGTTTTTCTTCTTCTTGTGAAAGATGCTCTCTTCAGCTTAGCTCTGATTCCATGTTAGAGTTTAAGCTATTATTAGGTTTCTTTTCAATTTACTAGATGACCATAGCATAGATAGGATCACTGAGAGAAACACAATCACAAGAGACACATCATTTATCCTGGGAAACCCTCATGGGGGAGAAAACCCAGCAAAAACTTTCTTAATATAGATAGCCAATACAATGCCAAGAGAATAAACCAAACACTACAAAAAGTCCTCTCCCAACTAATGCACCTCCTTCTCTTCCTTCTTCTCCAAACTTGCGCTCTGGATGATCGAATGAGTGAGTGAGTAAATGAGGATCTAGCCTCCTTTATTTATATAATCCGACAGGTGCTGAAAGGAAGTGTCTTTTCACTGGCAGGGCCGACTTCTCTTTCTAGGTGGTTAGAACCAATTTAATTTATTCTGGGGGTCGACTTCTCATTTTGCATATTACAATTAGGATTTGACCAATCCGCAAAAGTGGATTTGGTCATTTACAATGCCCGACATGATCAATCCACAAAAGGGGATTGATCTAATGAATAATACATCAATAATAAATAGAATACTCTTTGCAATTACAATATTTCAATATATGCACACTTCTTTGCCATTCCCTTAGAGTACAGCGCATCTCAGGTAGCAGATCTATTTTTCGGGGAGGTGTTCAGACTACATGGTCTTCTGAGGAACATAGTCAGTGACCGGGATAGTAGGTTTCTCAGCGCATTTTGGAAGGAGTTGTTCATATTATCTGAGACAGAGTTGACACCTAGTACTAGCTACCACCCCTAGACAGACGGGCAAACCGAGATAGTAAACAAATGGATTGAGGCCCGAGGGGTACCTGAGGAACTATGTGTTAGGACAGCAGCGGGCATGGATAAAGTGGTTGCATCTCGGAGAGCATTGTTACAATACCACTCATCACATGTCCATCGGGATGAGCCCATTCAGGGCATTATATGGCTATGATGCCCTGTCTTTTGTGGATTTGGCATTTGGGGAGAGCAGACTTCCCAAGGCCAAGGATTGGTTGCAAGAAAGTCAGGACATCTTGAGAGTCTGGAAAAAGAATTTGCGGGCCGCTCAGAATTAGTAGAAGATGCATGGAGATAAGCACAGGGTGGAACATAGCTTTGAGGTTGGGAACCTAGTCTTTCTCAAGTTGCAGCCTTACAGACAATCGTCGTTGAAGAAGAGTGGTGCAGAGAAGTTGAAGCCTCGCTTTTATGGACCCTATAGAATGATCAGGAGAGTTGGGGAGGTAGCATACAAGCTGGAGCTACCAGAGGGTAGCAGGATCCACAACACCTTCCATGTATCCTGCCTCAAGAAGGCATTAGGACAGCAGGTCACCGCTTCGGCAGATCTTCCTCCACTAGATGAGGAAGGGCATTTGGTTCTAGCTCCCAAGAGGATTGTTGATGTCAGGGAGCGAAGGTTGAGGAGCAGAGACATTCAACAGTACTTGGTTGTATGGAGAGGATTGCCCGCAGAGGATGCTACTTGGGAAGGAGAGAAGATCTTACAGCACCCTAATCTGGAGTTGCTTGAGGACAAGCAATCTTGGGAAGGGAGGACTGTAATGTCCCCTTCCAATTGATCATGACGAAGGATGAATTAATAGCCTATACAACTCTCGTAGGCTATAGTCAGCAAGGACATAAGGAGGTTTATTTAGTGTCACTAGGTTAAAAGAATGGCAAACTCTAAAGTGACATTGAATCAAAATAAATAATTATATTTAAATGAAATTGGAGAGAAAATAAAGTGAGGGTTTGATTTGGTCAAAAAGGGGAAAGATCTAGAAGGCCCAAAGAAAGGATAAATAGACGGGTAACCCTTCTCTTTGGCATGATGACTTGATCTCTCATGTTTTAGTGCTCTTGGAGCCATTGTTTCGTTGGGGTTTAGCAAAACCCTTCCACTACTGCAGTTTAGTTTCAGTGGTGCAATATACACCATAGCTAGACAAGAGGGGAGTCCACCTAGGATTTCCATTGGAGCTTCAATTGGAGATTTAAGTTCAATTGGAGGTTTGCACAGAAAGATTGTGAAGGTTTTCCATAAGAGGTTGATTCAGGTTTCGGAGAAACCGTGGTTTCGGGCATCCCCACGGGTTGAGTACGGGGCGTCCCGCAAGGCCTCGCTAGACGTCCAGCAGTTATCTCGTGAGGACCTCTGCGATTAGGGTGGCAGCAGGTCGTTTGGATCGGGTTCGTGAGGGTTATAGAAGGGATTTGAAAGGCCGCTATAAGAGCGACATTACTGGAGCAGATCATCTTAGTGAGCATCTTAGATTGGCATCATTACAGGTTTCCTTTGTATTGTTTCTCTTAGTAGATTTTTGTAGCTTCCTTGCAGCCATTAGACTTGTGTTCAGGAGTATTTTGCAAATGTTATTACAGCCATTAGATATCATTGTAATGTTGTGATTCGGGGTTTCCATCCATAATAAGATACCATGGTTATCTGCTCTATTTTCTGTGTAATGGATGCATGCAATATGTTTGATAATATCCTTATATGAGCAAATTGTTTGTATGGAGTTAACAGCAGCATTAATACAAAGTGTTTGACATATTTACACAAGGAGAAATAACAATTTTTGGATAAAAAACATAATATTCCCACCTAACCTAGTTGGGGACATTACACTTTTGCACTCCCACTATGTATCTACATTGGATGTACTTTCTTTAGTCCCATTGACCTACTTATTCTAGTCATTCGTTATACATTAATAAAATTATCTTATCTTATCTAAAACGAGAATAACATTCTCAGATTATTACTTGCCCTTAACAAAAGATTGAAAACTTTTACAATTCGTCTTTTACAAACAAGAAATACAACTCAAACCTACAAAATGAATGATGTGAAGACTGCATATGGGTCCAACTCCATCCACCATCAACTATTATGCTAGCCAATTATATAGGTAAGTAACCTAGTCATATGCTATGTCTTCAAGAAAATCGATTGCTTCTCCAAACGCGTCATAATGCTCTATCGAATTGCCATCATCCTTATGCTAAAGGTAGAACCCTTCTCTTTGTCGTTTCTTAGACAATCACCATACTCAGCATTCCTCTTTTTGGAAACCTTTTTCAAACTTCTATAAGTCAGGTATTAGAGGACGCTCTCCATCAGACATTATGGTTTTTATTGTTGTCACTCACGGAGACACTTTGTCAAACTGAATCTCTACTTAAGGGTTTAAACTCTTAGAGGACATCATCTCTCTTTTTGGTTTAACTCTTTACAAGCATCATCTCTCTTTCTCTTTCTTAATCTTCTAGGGGTATACAAAATTTTCCATCTTGTTTCATTATCCTTGTAAACGAGATTTATTTTCAATGTTTTGGTTTCACCTATCTAGGTTTTTTTAATCATACATCTAGGGACAAACATTGTGGAAAGACCATGTGCACCTAGTCATTCCTTGTATTAGAAACTTGTTATCGCACAGTTTGTACTTAGATGTAAAGGAAAGGTAAATGGAGACAAACTGACGCAACGGGAGACTATCCTATCACTGTCACCTCAATAGGATGTCCCTTTCTATCTAGGGTGGTAGGCCCCGGGGAGACGTCCCCGATGACCTAGGGTTTTGATAAGGGAATGGAGAAAAGGCCAAGCAAAGTTTCCCTCTCACAAGTCACCACCGATCAAAAAGTCTAGCTAAACAGCCAATAAAAGATAATATTAACAAGAAATGTACTTGCCCAGAACAAAGAAACAAAAAAACTATATTTGCAAGGTCACTTGTTGGTTAGTACTTCATATAATTGGACTTTCTCAAATAAAGCAATTGACTAATATTATTGATGAAGCAATCAATGATGTAAAATAGCAATAATCACAATACGTCACTTCACAATAAATGCTAAAGAAGCTTCACAATGAGCAATAACGATTTATCATCAATGTAACAATATCAACATTCATTAGAAGCAAAGACTATTATGCATTAGCCAATCGTTCAATTTCTTTAAAGAAGTATTAAATGTTGCAAGGATATAACTATAACACAAGTGAATGATAGCAGCAATAGGGTTAGTAGGTTAGTCTAAGGTAGGGTTAAAAGGTGTTAGTAGTTATTCAAAGGTATTGGATGTTTGAACTTTGAAGTTTGTGATCAAAGCACTCAAGTATAAAGGTCTTATATCAGTGCATTCATAGGGCAAATGGAGTCAAACTAGCTGCAAGAGTTGAAGGGACAATATGATAATAGCAGGGCCAAAGACAAGAGAAATATGATGGATGAAGTGTTGTTAAGACAAGGCTTCAACCATCAACCTTAGGGGAAAACGGCTCACGAAGGTGTAGTAACCCTAGGCCTTGGTGCGTTTTCCTCCTTCTTTAGCTCAATGAGAAAGTAGAATCGGCTAGCATGAAGAGTAAATGGTAGGGTGTTGCAATGGCAAGGCCCTAGCAATATCTTTAGCAAATAAATGGCTCCTTGGCATAACCTAGTAGGGACTTAAAATAAGGACACCAACATGTGCATATTTCCTAGGGTTTATTCTAGCAATTTCATTAACAAAATGCAAGTAAAAATACCATAACCATTCAAGTAAAGGAAGGATTGCAGAAATTCACTTACATTCACCGAGTATCATCAATGCCAAACCCTAGTTGTAAACCTTCCACCAAGAAAATGCCAAAAATAACCAAAATAAGCCTCCTTCAACAAGTGCGCACAAGTAATTTCAGCCAAAACCCTAAAGAGGGTTGAAAATTTCAGACCTCACACAAGTGTGAGTGAAAGATCATGAATAAAAGAGAGTTTTAGCTCTCTTGCTTATACCATACCAATGACCTTAATTAAATTTTAGGTCACAAAAGGCCGACAAGGCCAAAAATAAAATAATAATACTGTTTTACATTAAATGTCATGATAAAACCCTAAATCAAGCATAAATAAAGACTCATGCCCTTTTAGGGTGACGTTAGCCCCTTTTAGAGAAACGTTGGCCTCCTAGAGCAAAACGTTAGGCCCCCTTGGGCCTCCAGAAGCTGCCACATATGCCATAACTGCCTCCCAAAACCTCCACAAGCACTGGATGATGTCATGCGTGTCCTGGGTGACGTCATGGACCTTCCAAGGCCAACGTCCTAGTGGAAAGGGCACAACCCCCCTGGATACAAGCCTGCTAAGCTGCCTCTGGTGGAACATCCTCCTCTTCTCTGGTGCAAAGCCTCTGATCTGTCTCTACCCCCCTTGGGGTCTCAGCATCCATCTGATGGGCTTTCAACCCCATGGAGGTCCGAACTAATCATCTCCCCATGTGTACCTGTCCATAATGGTACCTGTTCGTCCGGTATGATCCTGCACATCAACAGATACGCCCTCCATGGGCTCATAAGTCACAGGGATCATAGCAATGTCAATCACACCCAATCATCAATTTTATTAAACATGTGCATAAAACCCCTTTTACCCAGTCAAGTGCTCAAAGACATTATACTAATCTGCAAGCCAAGTTTGGAGGAAGTGACAGGGCGTCCTATTGGGCTAATGCTCACTGGATGTGGGGTGTTTCTGGGAGAAATCAAATCCAAGCCATGTGAGTGGATGAGGTGGTAAGGGATGTCTAGACAAGGGGTGCAGTGATAGCAGGGAAATGCATGGCTTACCTGTGGGTGCCTCTATAGAGGGTGAGTTGCACCTGTCATGGATGCAAATGTTTCCAAGCCCATTCATGCCTTTTATCATTATTCTTATTGCTTTTTCTTTCAAGAAGCTAGTCAGGGGACACTGCCCTGGCGTGGTGACCAGTGGTGGCAATGTTACCCACAAGCATTTCACGGAAATGAGAAGGTTGGCTTGTGATGAGACCCCCTTTCTCTTGGCTATGCCACCAAGAGACACTACCCTGGCGTGGTGACCAACTGCTAGTAGCGTCATACCGCTACATGCCCATGGACCTAATACGCTGGCTCGTGATGAGACCCCCTATCCTCTAACTAGGTCTTGTTTTATTATTTTATGGGTCCCTTTGTTTCTTACTGAGAAGCCTTTTATTGCTTTCTCGAGGATCCATGGGCGAAGCATCTCGAGGTTTCATTCTTTGGCTTCTATCTTTTGCCAGCTGCTTTTACCCTCTGGGCCTTTAGCCCCTTCTTCCCACAAGGTAAGGTGCAACCCTTAAATATTTGGCCAACCCAATGCCCGAACCAGTGTAATGGGATGGATGAGCGGGAGAAAGATGGAAAGTGGTAAGTATGGTGGGAGCAGACGATGGCTTCTCATGAATCCCCCCAGTGGCAACTCAAAACCTATGGGCACAAGCTTACTAGGGCATCCTGCCATTCCACCCAGATATGGTCAAGTGGATAGGTATAAGATCCAAGCACCCGTTAGAAACAAAAAGAATTAGATACACATATTCAAAGGTTTTGAGGATCAGAGTGACACATACCATGATACCCAGACTCATTACCTCATGGAGCAAGACCCACTTCTGCTACAGGACCAGGCCGAGGTGATGGATGTTGCTGCCACTGACAAAGTGGAGGCGCTGAAGGAAGAAAAGATGGGCCCTCCAGGGCCATGCTCAAGTTGATCTGGCTCTCGATACTTCATGCCTAGGACCTATGGGCCTCGAGACATAATATCCCTAAAGTGGGGGATAACAAAACTCACTAGCTTCATCTACCAAAATATTAAAAAGTATTTGTGTTCGTGCTCTCAATTATAAAAAAGCCCCGAAAATGTGTGCCACAATCTCTATCCAAGTCTATAGTTTTGATCTCCATCTCTACCCTTTACATCTGCTACTCTGCCTCTACATTAGCCACGTAAGCAAACACTGGTTGCCTCTGCATTGTTACGTTACAACGTCTCTGCTAAGCATTTTTGTTGCACATCAAAGTTATTCCTTCCGTCTCTCCTATGGGCATTTTTTGTGCCCTACCTTCTGCATGTTTTTGTTTTGTCTGATACGCATCCAAATCTACATTTTTCTAACAATCTAGATTAGCACTTTCTATAGGAGGTTTCTGCAAGAAACCCTTTCACATCAGCACTTTGTTGAAGGTCGGCTTACTACCATTGTTTGCATGTGTGGCTCTCTCTTTGTATATGATTGACTCTCTCCTCAACATCACTTTGTACTTCACCTTTTCCTACTTTTAGTACTAGTCTAGGAGTTGCTTTCGCACTCCCACTTTGTACTTACATTAGATGTACTCTTTAGTCTTGTTAACACCAAATCTACCTACATGAACTTGAGTGTTACTTTCCAACACATGTTCATGGATATTATTCAAGGTGAGCTCAACATTACAGAGTTCACCATTTGGCATTGATGGTTCATGAACATTATATGGGATGGACTCAACATTATAGACTCCATCATTCGGCATCGATGGTTTCTGAGTACCTTAGCCACATGGGTACCTTAGCTTTGTTCCAGCCCTACCTTGTTCCAGAGTTGTAATGTATGAGTTTTGACAAGCATTTAGAGATCTGTGTTTCAAGGGGGGGATAGCACACCTTGTGCTATGTTCAGCAGATTTTCAGTTCAAGCTTTCATCATTTGACTTTTAGTAGGTTTCCCCATGCATCCAACTTACATGCAGATTTTGGAGGATGCTTGGGCGATGGAGGGCAGTCAGATGGGCACTTACAAATTCTTGATTCTGTTATTTTTAAAAGTTTCTATTTTTAGAAACTTGATATTTTTCAGCAGCAGATGACAGTTTTGGTGACCCGGTATTGAGCTCTTCAAATGGGTACTCTCAGATTTTCAAGATTGACAAGCTTGAGAAATTTCTATTTTTAGAAAATTTCATCTTTCTTGAAATCTAAAAGTGGATTTGGATACCCATTGGAGAGATAAGCATACGGTTCCATTTTTGTGATGTTCCCAAAACTTACATGTCTTAGGCTTCAGTCAATGCTGGTCAAAGGTGATAAAACCCAACATCTAAAAATAGTAAGTTTTGGTTTTTAGAGATGATCACATTTCCAGAGCCCTGGTATCAAGAATAGTGTGGAGTGAAATTTGGTGGCAATCAGAGACTGTTAATTTTTGGTCTACTTTTAGCAGTGAGCTTCTTCGGTATCTGGGGCTATTTTTAGAGACCCGGTTTTTCATATAGCATGCGAGTAAAATTTCACTCCAATCCAAGAAGTTTGGTTTCTGGCCAAATTCGTAGGGTCCAAATCATGTTGGAGCAGAGACTAGGAGGATCAGGGTGGGCCCCACTTGTTGATGAGTTGTCATGAGTTCGTTGGAGATGAATTGGAGCACATGGCTTGAGGCTGTACTGGAAGTTGCTCTAATGATATCGTAATTGCTATTTTGATCCAAGAGGAAAGTGCATGGCTTGAGGAGCTTTTCTTTGGAGGTTTCCTCATCTAAACTCGTTTTTTGTCGCAAGACTAAAGCGCATGCAATGGAAGAGCTTTTCTTGAAAGTGCATACATTAAGGATCTTTTCTTGGTCAACTTTTACCTTTGCACATTCAAGGTTTGGCTAAGGAAGAAAGAGCATGGTTTGAGAAGGCCTTTTGTGGAAAACTAAAGTGTTTTATTATCCTAATCTAGAGCACATGCTTTGAAGAGGCTTTTTGTGCTTTGGATGAAGGTTGTTTTCGTGGACTTGTCACTCGTTGCATGAATCATTCTTTTCAATAAAGAAAGTGCATGGGAAGGAAAAGCCTTAACTTAGGCAAAAGTTGGCTTATGATAGTACTTTCCTCTTCTCAAGCTCATATGCCCAATGGGTCCAATGGTTACATCTAGCCAAATGGCGGTATAATTCTACATATCATACATCATCCAAGCTGTATGAAACTTCGCCCTTAGAAGAGAAAGTGTCAATTTCCCATCCAGAGCATAACATCCCAGATTTTTGGCCTCCATTGGAACATGATACACCACTGGATACACGCACCCGTCATACCCGACAGAAAACAACTGCGACTTACTTACTGGGC
This sequence comes from Picea engelmannii, assembly GCA_009831015.1. NCBI lineage: Eukaryota > Viridiplantae > Streptophyta > Pinopsida > Pinales > Pinaceae > Picea > Picea engelmannii. Next base: position 638,631 of record ML777909.1, on the reverse strand, counting down.
AGAAAGGGGCATATTTTCGTAGCAGCCAAATGGATCTCACAGCATTTGCTTACCCAACATTTTCCTCATCTATTAAAGTAAGTTAGGACACTTTCAATTAAACAAGGAGGAATCGATACAGCCAACACATCAATGGAGGGAGCACCTACAACCAGCACCTTAGGGAAGGATGCAACCATCACTAGCACAGCTACTTGGCCCAACAAACCTCCAGCCCAGGAAAACCCTGGTACAAAGACCGAATCCCTGATCTAAGTAGAAATAAAAGACTTGTATATTAGTTTATTTGTTTTCTGTTTTATTGAACAGCGTGCATCATTTTTTATTATTTCTTTGGAGATTCAGTCAGATTTTCTGGTTCCATATTTGCATCTTTAAATCGTATCAAACTTCATCCAAAGATTCTTGAAAACACGTCAACATAGTCTTGCATTTGCTAGTGCAGGAACCATTGTCTCAATTTACTTCAGCCTTGGAGCACTGCTCAACTAACACTGTAACAGTACCCCATCCACTAGTTCAGGATGTTCTCAAAAAGTTTCGGAGTAGGATTCCTCCATCGTTTCAAGGTCTTCAATGCTTGTGTCAGATGAAGCTCTCTTCATCGACTGTTTGCTTCCTCAGACTAGATAACACTTTACCATCTTGTGTTATAGCCAAATGGGTTTGTTCCCTCATGATTACTAGTTCAGACTCTCCTCAGCGACAAATGACATAACAAAGTTGAATATATCGGAGCTCCTAGGTACATAGGATAACAACAGAATCAATCAGGAACCTATATCCCACTATGTAAACTACTTGTGACGTTGGCATGCCTTTAGGTTCCACTTTACGTTACTTTGCCATGCATAAACTTAAAGAATCATAATGTGAGTTGACGCATTCTAATCCATTACTTCTGTAGTAAGGGATTTACTCTTAAACTACATCTATTGCAGTATTCTTCATTTTACAAGCATTCATGATCATGTTAACTTCAATGGCATGGCCATCCTTGTCCATAACCCATTTTATATATATTTCTCTCATGAGAATATTCTCTACAGTCACATCCTCTACAACAGGTTCTCTAGTCTCTCTGCAACGCGCTATAATTTTTGCCATTAAGTGCAGTTTCTTTGAATCATTTTCTTGTGCAAGTTCATTTTCTTGCTGCACAATGGCTTCTGCCATGCATGGTATATGCACAATCATTGTATCGATTTTTACTTTTTACTGGGGTGTCGGTGTCCATCTATAAGACCTGGTGCAGCAACTCAATTGGTATCCTCTTGTCTTCTTGGTTCCAACATGCTCAGCGATCTTTACAGGGGTCTTCTATAAGAGTTGGTGCAGCAACCCAGTTGGCATCCTCTTGTCTTCTTGCTTTGGTTCCAACATGTTCACACATTTTATTTTTTATATTTCCAACTGTTGATGATTACAGCTGCGTGAGACATCCTCCAGGACACAGACTGAGTGAGTCGGCCTGTGAGAGAACCCATGAGTTGGGTGTGCCCATGAGATGGGTGTGTTGTTCCTCTTTGAGATGGAGATGGAACATTGTGTGCCCTTGTGTGGGGTGAGGAAGTCCATGAGTTGGGTGTGCCCATGAGATGGGTGTGTAGTTCCTCTCTGAGACGGAGATGGAACGTTGTGTACCCCTGTGTAGGGAAGATACCCATGAGTTGGGTGTGTCGTTCTCTCTGAAACGGAGATGAAACGTTGTGTGCCCCTGAGAAGGGAAGATGCCCATGAGATGGGTGTATCGTTTGAGATGAAACGATGTGTACCCCGGTGAGGGGTGAAGGAGCCCATGTGATGGGTTTATTGTTCTCCTCTATGCAGAGAGTTGAGATGATGTGATACTCCACATGATTCTCCTGTGAGATGCAGTGAGATAGAGATCTGTTGAGTAGGACGTTCCTGTGGTTGAGCATAGGTGGACATGATCCTAGTGGCTGAGCACTAGTGAGTGTGTATTCTGATGATTCTCCTGTGAGACACAGTGAGATAGAGACTTGGACGTCCCTGTGGCTGAGCACAGGTGGACGTGCCCCTAGTGGCTGAGCACTAGTGGGTGTATGAGATCCCTTGCTATATTGTCTAAGAGTCAGACTTACATGTAACCCTAATTGTGATGTAAAGGGTACAGGTCGGCCCCACCATAAAATGAAATATAATTAATGTAAAAGATAATTAATATGGTAATTATTAATTATATTATGAGTTATTGAGGTCGGCCCTATTGTGCCAATAGACACATCATTTGATGTGATAAGTCTTGTATAAATAAAGGTGAATCCCCATTGAGGAAACACACTTATCATTGTGTCATCTCATGATTTCAAAAGTTGATGTCTGAAATTATGATAACTGAAGCACCCTTTTGTGTGCTAGGTTTGGTGATGGTGTGGGAGGTCTTTCTCTTGAGAATATAGCAAAGGATTGGCTGGGTTTTCTTCCCTTGTTGAGAAGGGTTTCCCAGGATATTTCTTGTGTTCTTGTGCATGGTTATTCTTCTTGTGATCTTGGTTTATTGCAGCCATTGTGTTGCTGCAAAATGGTTATGGTTTAGTTTATGCTAAAACAGTCAGAAAATTAAATTGCATCAGCTTACCATAACATTCAACACCAACTATACCTCAATGCTTTACCTTGTTGACTGGACTGTCCCATTCTCCTGAGACTCCTTGATCAGGTCCTTTGCCTCTTTAATTGAGGAACATCTTGCAGACATCTTCATCAGGAAGCAGGTGAAAAACAAAGAAAAAGAAGTTGTTTTCTTTAGAACTAAGGATCAGCTTTCAGACGTCTTCACAAAAGCATCGAGTAAAGAGATATTTCAAAAGTTTAAGGAGATGCTTGATCTAAAAGAAAATAAAATGGTCCATAAGGGAAAGAGGGGAGGAGGGCATTAAAGATGTAATGCCCATTTTAGTTGAGCACTCCATTTTAGTTGGGCACTCTACTCTCTTAAATTAGAAATGGCATCAAATCTAGAAGTGAGTGATGATTTTAGAGGGGCAACCCAGTTTTCAGTTTGGTTATTTTTGGCTGGAAGATCATTTTTATCCCTTCCTGTCCAATTCTGAAGAAATGTTTGTACTATTAGTCCATGTTCCTATGTAATCTTTGGTGCATAACCTTCTAATACAAGATTTTAACTAGGTAATACACATTTAAAGCATCTCTTAAGAAATGCATTAAGAGTGAATGTTTGGCAGGCATCACATACCTTCTGAAGTGAAAGCTGAAGACGAACTACTTCCAACAGGACGCCTCCGCATCCGCCGAGTTCCAGGTTGCCTTACTGTTGTATTGACAACAGGAACCTGAATTCCCAATTGAGTTCAGTATATACGACACGAAAGCAATTAACAGTGTTTTGAATCTACTAATCTGTCTGAATTCATAAATCTCCCAAAATAACTTCCAATTTATTTTCTTACAAATAAAATACATTGACATTGGAAATTTTGGAAAGCATTCAAAATGCAGTTGAACAATATTCAGTTGCATAATGCATTAAACCATTTGGGTCCTAATTGCCTTAATAGCTGAAATAAATGCCTTGATCAAATCCAGTAATTTGAAAAAAGACTAACATATCAATAACCAACAAAAGATATTGGTAAGCATTCAATTCAACTGAGGATTAGCAAAACTACCATTTCCCCCATAGGTTGAACTTTCCCCTTATTGTTGCCTCTTTTTAGCTAAACATGGTTATTATTTTGATGTTATCCTTGAATTAAGTTGATGAGAATGTTTGAGAAATGTAACTCGAGTAGGAACTTATTGCACAAGTTTAGTGTGAACATGCAGGAAGTGGTTCGAGACATTTCTTTAGTGACCACTTAGAAAAAGTGGAAAATGATTCCATATTGTAATTTCACTTTAAAAACAAAAGAAAAGTGAAAATCTTATGAAGACGACTAGTCTTAGGAATCTAAATGAAATGTTTTAGAAGTGCTAGAACATTAATGACTTAGATTAGGATTTAATCTTAGCTGTACATTTCAATATTGAGATAGGGATTGAGGAGACTAGTTGCTAGGATTCATGAGATCGATTATCTCTCTCAAAGAATAAAGACAAGATAGGAGAGGTCGATCATACATGAGAACACAGCAAGAGAGTTGGAAGAGCACAGAGTGCAATCAATAAGAAGGGGAGTAGATTGTTGTAGTGACCAGCAAATACAGAAGACCGTACCACTGTTGTAGCAGTCCTTTCTTCATGCACAGGCCATACACCCTCATATCTGATCATACACCCTCAGATTTGACCGTACACTGTTGTTTGAGGTGATTTCATTGACCGTACAGCCGCTGGTTAAAAGTTGGCTGCAAAGGTCACCTTGTAAGCTTCGATCAAAGGAATGAAACACTGATTTGAAGGAGAAATCCCTGTGTATGTATTTTATTTCTTTTGTTGTTAAATTTTCAGCCACTGTTTGATTGATGCAATGTTTAGAAATTTAATTTTCCACTATTAAATAAATTCTATTTTGAGTTATTTAATGAGAGAACATTAGGACAGCAGTAACCAAGGCTTGAAAAATTTACATGGTATCAGAGCTATTTCTTTGATTGAGATCCTCAAGGGTTTGCAATGATAAATCAACTACCAGAAAGAAAGACCGACAGTTAGAGGGTTTCAATATTTCTTTTAAGGACTAATTTTCAGATCTAGGACTTTGTGCATGAGATCTTAGAGATAACCTCAGCTAGCCTCAAATCTGAGGATAGACTGGATGGCCTCAATTTTCTTGTCATGGAAAGTGAGGGTTACACTCTTAATAGAAGAGAATGATCTCAAGGATATTGTGTTGGAAATATTGTTGTCATTGATGTCAAAAACAAGGGGAGCTATAGATGTCCAAGATAAAGATTGTAAAATGGAGATTGTTGGAAATATTGTTTTTGGATTTTTTATGCTCAAATTGGATACCCCATCTTTGAAGGCCTTTTTACTCTGGAGAACTAGCCCAAATGGGAGCATTGGATATATGGTTGAAAAGCTTATTCCAAGACCTTTCCAACGGTATATTGCACTCCCTCTAACTCCATAGGAATGAAGAGATATGAAAGACTATGTTAGATCAACCCAGCCAAAAAGTATAGGTCGGCTCAGACAGTTTTACAAGTCGGCCCTATTATCCACGAAGTTGCACTAGGATGCTTTATATTTTGTCTTTTGCAATAAACTCCTAGATTTATTTCTTATACTTAGATTAGTTCAAGCCATAGATTATTTTCTTTAGGGACTACTCTCTTTCGCTTCGCTAGGAGTTGGCCTAGACAGAGTGTTAAAATTAATGCAGCTGCAAGAGCCATTCTTCGGGAGGATGGCAAAGACCCTAGTTGAGATCTAGGGCCCCCGGTACACTCCTAGGGTTCTTGGTTTGGGACCAAGCAGTTAGAGCCATGGCAAAAGACCCTAGTTGGGCCCCCTATGTATTGTTGGGGTTCTTGCTCAAGGACCAAGCAATTTGATGGTATAAGTCCCTAGATATTCTCTAGGGCCCCTGGATGTGTTCCAGGGAATCCTTGCTCAGCGCTTGGATTGATCCTTGGTTTTGTACCTTGGTGGTTAAGACCCTAGTTGTGATCTAGGGCCCCTAGATGTGTTCTGGGGTATCCTGGTCTGGGACCAGGTAGTTTCTTGGTTAAGTACCAAGCAGAGATGATGTGTGACCTTCTTCTCTCCCGGGATGGTCCATGTGACCTAGGGGCAGTTAAGAAGTGTTAATGTTTGAACCATTATTATAGATGTTTGCATTTCATTAGATAACAATAGCATAATCCAAGATCACTAAGAAATACACAATCACAAGAGACACAGCATTTATCCTRGGAAACCATCTAGGGGAAGAAAACCCAGCAAAACTTCCTTAATATAGATAGCCAATACAATGCCAAGAGATCTCTATGCTAAAACAGAAAGTCCTCTCCAAAGATATACGCCACTCTCTCTCTCCTTTGTCGGTAACAGATCAGAACTTGTCTCTCAAACTGAGCAAGTGAGTTATGTCCAAGTGAGGCGCTAGCCTCCTTTATTTATACAAGTCTGGCACGTGTGAAGTGTCTCTTCACTGGCAGGGCCGACTTCTCCAACTGAGTGTGTAAACCCACCTTTATTATATTTCTGGGTCTCCTTATTAACTGTTGGGGCCGACTTCTTATTTTGCCTATTATAATTGTCTGTTGACCAATCCGCAAAAGGGGATTTGGTCCTATTACAATAACCGACATGATCAATCCTCAATGGGGATTGATCCTATGAATAATATATCAATAATAATAAGAATACTCTTTGCAGTTACAATATTTCAACACTCCCCCTTAACAAGAAGGGTATTCTTCAGCAACATCATGCGAGAGAAAGAGGATAGCATCATCAACATCATCAAATGGGAGGACAACATCAGCAATATCATCTTGGTTGGCGTATCTATAAATCATCGGAAGTTTTCTTCATCAGCAGCATCATCATTCTCAAAGGAATGCCATCATCATCTGCATCAATATGTATAAGTATAAAAACTGATACATCATCATCATCACAGCGCAAGGCTGCCTCATCATAATACAAGACTGGCGTTACGTCACAGTTGTCAAGCTGGAAGCTCAGTGTTTGTCTCATCTCATCGTCTTGCTTTACGTCACATCACTCAAGCTGGAAGCAAGATACTCGTCCTACTTTACGTCGCAACCATCAGGTTGGAAGCAGGATACTAGACTGGCTTTACGTCACAGCTATCTAGCCGTAAGCTCAGTACTAGTCTCATCATATCATCTTGCTTTACGTCTGACAACTCGGTCAGAAGCAAGGAACATCTCATCTTGCTTTACGTCTGACACTGGGTCAGAAGCAAGGAACATCTCATCTTGCATTACGTCTGACAACTCGGTGAGAAGCAAGGAACATCTCATCTTGCATTACGTCTGACAACTCGGTGAGAAGCAAGGAACATCTCATCTTTCTTTACGTCTGACAACTCGGTCAGAAGCAAGGAACATCTCATCTTGCTTTACGTCTGACAACTTGGTCAGAAGCAAGCAACATCTTGCTTTACGTCTGACCGCTAGGTCAGAAGCAAGGAACATCATCACATCTTGCTTTACGTCTGACAGCTAGGTCAGAAGCAAGGAACATCATCACATCTTGCTTTACATCTGACAGCTAGGTCAGAAGCAAGGAACATCACGTCTACTCCCCCTTTCGAGGAAGGTCCTTTCAGACTATACCAAGCTTATCTTGGAGTACTCAAACTTTACACAAGATAGAGGCTTGGTCAACACGTCAGCAACCTGTTCATCCATGCTAATGTACTGGAGCTTCAAGGCTCCTCTCTGTACCATGTCGCGGATGTAATGATAGCGGATCTCTATGTGCTTCGACCTATCGTGGAATACAAGATTCTTTGTCATCTTTATGCAGCTCTGGTTGTCACATAGAATCACGGTTGCTCTCATCTCCAAATCAACTAGGTCGGTCGGCAACTTTCGAAGCCATATAGCTTCGCAGCTAGCAGAACATGCAGCAATGTATTCTGCTTCCGCTGTGCTGAGAGCAATATTAAATTGCTTCCTACTCTGCCACGAGATCATAGTTGATCCCAAACTGAAATAGCATCCTGAAGTGCTTTTCCTGTCAGAAAAACTTCCTGCCCAATCTGCATCAGTATATCCACTCAATGTGAAATCATGATCTCCATCATAGATGAGACCATAATCTATCGTACCTTTGAGGTACCTCATCACATGTTTTGCAGCCACTAGGTGAACATGTCTGGGTTCTACCAGAAACTGACTCAAGGTGTTCATGGCAAAACAAATGTCTGGTCTAGTGTTCGTCAGGTACATTAGAGATCCAATAATCTGTCTATACAGTGTGGCATCAATCAATTCTGACGACGTATCAACCAACAACTTCAACTTCGCTTCCATGGGTGTATTCATGGGCTTGCATTCCAGCATATCGAATCTCTTTAAGATTTCGACCGTGTACTTCCCTTGGTTAAGGAAGATCCTCTCAAGACTCTGCCATACCTCAAGACCTAAGAAGTAATGCATTAGGTCAAGGTCTTTCATTTCAAATTCCGAGGCAAGTCTCTTTTTACATTCAGCGATGAGCTTTTCTTCTCCAGTTAAGAACAAGTCATCCACATATAGCAGTAAGATTACTGGCTCATTATCCATAATTTTGAAGTAGAGATTTGAGTCTGCTTTACTCTTGGTAAAGCCTAAGCTCGTCAAGAAACTGTCTATACGGCCATACCAAGCTCTAG
>ML777909.1:594917-618700 GCA_009831015.1 Picea engelmannii | reverse complement strand
AAACGCTCCGAAGACGCTTCGCTCCCGACCATTTTTTGAAAAATGCGCTCCCACGCTCCCGCTCCCGCTTCGCTCCCATGCTCTGGCAACACTGGCTGGAACCCACAGTAATTCACTGTGATAACTAGAGTTGTATAAAGCTCTCCGAGAATCCTTTGTTTCATGACAGATCGAAACACATTGAGATGAGATATCACTATGTTCGGGACATGGTGCAGAAGAACATTCTCAGTATTCAGTATGTTCCCTCAGCAGAACAAATTGCAGATATTTTGACCAAGCCCCTGTCGTTGACAAAGTTTGTATACTTTCAAGACAAGCTTGGTGTTGCTGAGAATGCCTCTCTTGCTAAGAGGGAATGTTAAAATTAATGCAACTGCAAGAGCCATTCTTCGGGAGGATGGCAAAGACCCTAGTTGAGATCTAGGGCCCCCAGTACACCCCTGGGGTTCTTGGTCTGGGACCAAGCAGTTAGAGCCATGGCAAAAGACCCTAGTTGGGCCCCTAGTGTATTGTTGGGGTTCTTGGTCAAGGACCAAGCAGTTTGATGGTATAAGTCCCTAGATGTGCTATAGGGCCCCTGGATGTGTTACAGAGAATCCTTGCTCAGTGCTTGGATTGATCCTTGGTTGCATACCTTGGTGGTTAAGACCCTAGCTGTGATCTAGGGCCCCCAGATGTGTTATGGGGTATCCTAGTCTTGGACCAGGCAGCTTCTTGGTTAAGTACCAAGCAGAGATGATGTGTGACCTTCTTCTCTCCTGGGATGGTCCAAGTGACCTAGGAGAAGTTAGGAAGAACGGCATGATCACATCATTAACCCTCCTCATATGTTGGGATGATAAAAGCTTATAAGTTATATCACGAGACTCATGTGGACATTCTGCCATTAAAGAAGAACTTAACTTTTGACTTTGTCTTAGTGTTTGTAAATGAAACCCCCCCTTGCTTGAGTTTCGTCCCCCCTATTTGATGATGACGTATTGGCTCCTTCCAAAAGAAAAGTTGGTCGCTTTTATCTTGAAACCCCTCTCATTGACTTGTCTTATTTCCTTGATCGACTTTTTGATTTGTCATTTAATATTTTAAATATTAAAATATTATTTGTTAGGTATTAAACCTAACCCTAAAGTTATGGCAAGTAAACTAAACTTGTTAGCCCTAACCTACCTACCTAAAATTATAAAAAGGAGTGACTTATTCCTCACTTGACATTCACTCACTCTCTTAATCGAGTTTTAAACTGAGGTATTTATGCGGCTCTTCTTGATTAAGTTGCTAAGTGGTTGCGACTCTTCTGGACAAGTCTCTCAGCTCCTCCTATGTGTATTTCTGGTCTGCTCCAGCCACCGTGGATTTTATCCCCTCAGCTATGTTCTGTTTAGCCTGTCGCTGACCTGAAAAGGTCATTTCCAGCTAGCCATAAAGGCTTTCCTTATTGTTGTTGTTGTTCTGGTACTTTCTTTTGTGTCGTCTTGCTGCGTAATTTGATAACACCCTCATTTTTGTTGGTGCCTCCCTGTGTATGCTGCCTTACTTTATCTGCATACAGCGCTATTACCTTGAACGGGTTTTGATAGGGATGCCTTGGAACTGCTGGTACTTTTTCCTGTTGTTGTAGCATATTTTTGTGTTTCCTAGGCTGAAATGATTAAGGTTGTTGGTGGCTTCTTTTCCAGCCACTAGGCTGGACAATGGTGTCTTGCTTTCATCCCTTTTGCTTGACAGTGGCATGGCCTTTTGATTCTCAACCAACTGAGTTGTTTTCTGGTTTACTACCCTAAAAGTTCTTCTTGGCAATTGTCCTAATGATCATGATGAGATCTACCCTGAGGGTTTGATCCATGATCCCTTAAGATTTTTCTGAGCATACATCAAGGAAGGTAACAGCAACATATCAGGTAATTTTGTTCCTTATTTCAGCTAAAGTAATTCTTAAGTAAACGTTTTGTTATTTACTGTTTCATGCTATTAGATTATGCATCAGAACTTTTAATGTCTTGTTGATCCTAAATTTCAGTAGCTAATGTTTGGAAATTAAAAGAAAATATTTTTGTTTTAGCTAGCTATTGTTTTTGCCCTTAAATTCTAACATAGAGGAGTTGAGGATTAGATGGCAGCGCCTTAACTCTAACTTGCCCCCAAGGACACACCAAGTGGATTGAAGATTTCCTCCACGTTACCCAGGTGTGTATAAAGGCGGAAACATTTTTTGGCACTGTTGTCGGGGATAAATCTTTCTATTCCCGGATTTCGACTTTTGGTTTTCTTTTTTGTTTTTGCTTTGTTTTTTTATGCTTGTTGTTCATCATATCTAGACTCAATCATCTGGCGACTCCACTCAATTTAAATTTGACAAAGTATTCTACAAGAAGAAACTCACAAGGCTTGGTTGATTTCCTCCTTAAGCCCCAAAAAGTTTATAGGAGAAGGTTAACCAAACTTGTTTCTCGCAGAATCCTTGATAAACATGGATTCGAGTCCATTTCTGATATACACTTGCTTTTTAATAATTCTAGTTTAGACTATAATTTTTTGCAAGTTGAAATGGATGATTATTTTAGTCTACTTGAGTTTTCTAATATAAATGGATATCCTCATGTTTTACCTGAAAAAGCTATTGACAAATTGCCTGCATTTCAAGGAAATAATGCTATTACTGCCAAAGCTCACATTAAAGCTTTTCCTTTATGTATTAATAAGTGGTGTAATGGTGCAGTACATAATCATGAGGATGTAAAAATGAAACTTTTTGCCTATTCTCTTGAAGAAGATGCATATGATTGGTTCTCTGGGTTAGATGATAATAAGTTTGCAACCATAAAGGATTTGATTGATGCTTTCATTGAGAGATGGGGTGATAAGAAAGAGTATCGTCACTTGTTGGCAGCACTCCATGGTATAAAGAAAAGTGAGAATGAAACCATGGAGGAATTTAATAAAAAGTTCAATGAGTTGGTTTCAAGTCTTCACACAGATATTAAGCCCCTAACTGCTTCTATTCTCATCTACTACATTGAAGCTTTCAATGGTGAGATGAGATACCAACTCAGAGATAAAGAACCAACTACTCTAAAGATCGCCCAGGAAATGGCCATCAAGATTGATAGAAACATGCAAGCTTTTGGCAAGTCCAACCTGTCAGGTTTCAGCACTCCATGGTATAAAGAAAAGTGAGAATGAAACCATGGAGGAATTTAATAAAAAGTTCAATGAGTTGGTTTCAAGTCTTCACATGGATATTAAGCCCCCAGCTGCTTCTATTCTCATCTACTACATTGAAGCTTTCAATGGTGAGATGAGATACCAACTCAGAGATAAAGAACCAACTACTCTAAAGATCGCCCAGGAAATGGCCATCAAGATTGATAGAAACATGCAAGCTTCTGGCAAGTCCAACCTGTCAGGTTTCACAAGGGGAAGTACTTCTAAATAGCATGAGTCTAAAGATAAAAGAGTTGCTTCATATAGTAAGGCTTCTTCTTCTGACCCTTTGAAAGAGTTAACAGAAATGAAAGAACTTGTAAAGGCTATGGAAGCAAGCCATGCAGCCCAATTGAATGCCATGCAGACTAGGTTGATTGCCATGGAAAGATCTCAGGTCAACAAATTTTAACCTTGACAAAATAATGAAAAATGGCAAAAGAAAGGTCCACCCCAAGACCAGAGACTACCAAATCAGTTGGAAGCAATGAATGCGGTTCAACAAAAGACTCCTCCTTTTTGTAGGGCTTGTGAAGAATTCCATGAGGAATCTACTTGCCCCATGTTTTGTCAAATTAATTAGCAAGGGTTTCTTGGATCAAATAACTATGTTGGATTTTCAGGACGCCCAGATTCTATAAATAATACCTACAATGTCACAAAAGATCAAGGGAAACAAAATAAAGAATTAAATAAGAAAAAAGAAGATTTGAAGATGGATAATGTGACTAGATTATATGGTGAGAAGCCTTCTCCAGAACAGATTTTAGAGATGGCAAGATATAAGGGAGTAACCTACCAGAAGAAAGGGAATGATAATGTAAGTACACAACAACAAAACATTCCCAAAGTAATTACTCCAACTGAAAATCTAAATCTTGACTTGGGAAATTGGATATCAAACGCTAAGGTTTTGGTTCCAATATCGGATCTCATTAAAATACCTTCACAAAAGGATAAGTTACTAAAAGCAATAGAAGGTCCTAATGAGAGAAGTCTTGGGAAGTACAAGTCCAAAGAGCATCATGAGGATGCCCCTGGGATTATAAATAGTATGGATTGGAAGGGAAGATCATCCACCTTTCTTTGTATCTTTAAAGATCAATGACCTTCTTCATAATTGCATGTATGATCCAGGAGCTTCATCTAATATCATCACCAAGAATGCCATGAATATGTTGAATCTGAAAATTACAAGGCCATACCATAATGTTTGTGCCATGGATTCAAGAGAGGTTGCAACACGTGGTATAATTTTGAATTTTCAAGTTAAGTTGGCAGCTTATCCAAATATTACTTTCCCCATGGACATACTTGTTATTGATGTGCCTGATGCATGGGGTATGCTCTTATCTAGAAAGTGGGCTGCTACGTTGGGAGGTACTCTTCAGATGGATTTATCATATGCTACTATCCCTTCTTCCGAAAATTCATTTGTCAAGTTGCATAGGGAGAAGGAAAGAAAGTTTCATGTTGAAGATCCCAAAGAACCCATGGACGAGTTTGTTTATCATATGCATGAAATTGGAAATTACAAGATACCATCTGACTTCCTAGCACCGGTCAAAGAGAAATTCAAGGATGAGCTATCAAATGTTTGTAATGTTTGGGACACCATGGATTCCTTTGATGGTCTTTTTCTTGAAGAAGCTCCAAGTAAAGTTGATTCAACACATTCAGAGTTAGGATTTGGTTTGAATTTATCAGTTGGGTCAGCATTGTCAGCATCAATTTGTCAGCTATCAGATAAGTCACTTGATGGTCAAGATGAGTTGGACAGAATTTTTGGTCCATCCACTCCATATATCTTAGAGCCTGGAGATATATACTTTGGTAAAGAGGATACTTTTGACAGGGAAAATGATTATAAAAATGAAAAAACAGAAAAACCTGATGATCACAACGAAGTAAAATCGGACCAAGATCTCAGGATGATAAAAATCAGAAAAGGTATTTCAAAGAAAAGAAGAAAAAATGGAATAAATATTGTGAAAGATTTGACCAGTGATATTGTTTTTGATGAGGTCAATAGCAAAGAGTATACCAAGCCTTTTAAGGAAAAGACAAAAAGGATAAGTTCTAAGATTTTTCCAAAGGCACAAAGAAAAGTCTTCAACAACTCTTCTCAACCAGTTGGGCGACAAAAGGTTAAATCTGCCAGTGAAAGGGCTCCACCTTGATTTGGTCATCAACGCAGAGATATGATGCCCATGGGGCATCCTTTGTAACGTATCTCTAACCCTTTCTTTTATATTTTAATTTCATATTCTTTCTTTGTAATTTATGTTCACTTTCTTCTTTTGTAGTTTATCTTGTATATAAATGTATAATAGTTCATATTCATCTTTTTGTATTATATCTTGTATATACATGTACATTAGTTGTGCAACTTCAATTTATACTTGGTTGAGCAGGATATCTCACTTGAAGGATAGGTTGAGCTAGATTGCATTTTCCTCATTCTTCAAGATTGTGGTGAACAACATAGACCCTCAGTTTTCCACCAAAGCAAGGAACCCCATTGCCCAAGGCTTTTCAAGGGATCAAGCAATTCTACTCTCTTTCTCTCTTAAATTCTAAATTTCTTTGGTTACTTAAATCTACATTCTAGATCTATCATACTTCAATCTAAATACATAAGTATATCAGATTTGTAGAAGCATTTGTTTAGATCTTAGCTTAGTTTCAATTTATCTATCTTTTCAAGCAAGATCTAGCAATAGGAAAAGTCTATTTTGTAAGTTAAAACTTAGTCAAATTTAAAGGCTTTAAAAGAGATCTTTGATATTATGCTTTAGTTTTCATATCTAGCAAGTTAAGTGCTTTGAATTTGCTGCTCTTTAAAAGCAGTCAAAGACCCTAAGGAAACAAGTTTTCTAGCTTGCTTTCCTTGGTTCATTTTGCTCATTTAACATAGAATTTTACTTAGAATTTTTTGGGTTTGTCTATTAATAACCAAAGACACTCTTAAAGTGTTTTTGGCCATCTTTTGTATTCTTTTGTTTGCTGTTTTGTGCAGGTCATTGAATAAACAAGGGGAGATTCTGCCAAAATTTGGCGGATTAGTAGTATTTGGGACTTCCAAAAGCACCATATACCTTCCTAAAGCTTTTTTGTAAATTGTAAAACCTTTGATCCATCATTATAAGGATCCAACATCTCATCTAAAGGAGATCATTGTAACCGAGTTAATAAATTAAGTGAGGCAAGGGAGGCCTCACTTTTTGTTTCCCCCCGGGGGGGTTGGTGTTGTGGTTTTGAGCATTTTTCATCTAGTTTTCTTTCTTTTAATTTAAAGTTCAAACAGTCTCACATTAAAAGAATAAGCTAAAATAAATCACAACTTTAGTTTAGTTTTCTTTTTTGCAAAGTAGAACATTAGTTGCTAGTTTAGCTTTATTTTCTGCAATTTCAAAGTTGGCAAATAAATCGTTCCCTCAGCTCCTCGCAAGAGGCTGGTCAATGAGGACTTAGTAATTAGAAAACATTTCCCTTTCAGCATTTTACTTTACTGTTTAAAATAAATCTTCCCCTCATCTCCCGTAGTTGTTCTTGACCCTTCCAATTGTGAGCTTGTCTCGATCTTCTAGGAGTAAGTTACACATTCTGGGTTGGTCAGTGTGGAGTATTAATAATAGGACAATCTCAAAAGAGGACGATTGCTTGGTTCAAAGAACCGCCTAGGGGGAGTGTCTGAATTTTCATTGAATACCTCGGGCTTGTTCCCCTCAGTATTGGACCTCCGACACTTCTAGTGGACTTGTTGGTGAAACCATTGGGTTTCGGCAAGTTCTTAGCAAATCTTTGAGCTAAAGGGATAACCTCTCTAGAGGCCAAATTTAGTTTAGCTTGCTTTACTTTCACAATCTCATTAATCTACCTTAAAATATCAAAGACACTTTTCATAAAGTAATCGTTCAAACAACTGCCCACGATCTCTTTAAGGCACTGGTCTCATTTTACACAAAGCCATTTGCTTCAAGTACATTTATTTCTCAAGCATTTGTTATTATATCTTGAAGTATTTCCTTTATTTACTTACATCTTGTTATCTTGAATATCCTTTTTATGCAAGTATCTTTTTGTGTATAAGTGATTGTGGTGATTGAAAGATATATGCTCTTAGAGTAGATTTACTTTATATTTTGTCTTTTGCAATAAACTCCTAGATTTATTTCTTATACTTAGATTAGTTCAAGCCATATATTATTTTCTTTAGGGACTACCCCCCTTGGCCTCGCTAGGAGTTGGCCTAGACGGAGGAGTTGAGGATTAGGTGACAGCACCTTAACTCTAACTTGCCCCCAAGGACACACCAAGTGGATTGAAGATTTCTTCCACGTTACCCAGGTGTGTATAAAGGCGGCAACAAGCCCCATAAGTGAACGCAAAAACACTACAAATACAATATAGATGTGTGCATTTGAAGAGCATCCAAGCAAGAAGAGAAAGTACAAGTGCATAGAAGATATTTGGGGTGCACAATAGGAGCTGAGGAGTATTCTTGGGGTTTAAAGGTGCACAAGAGGAGTTTTTGGAGTTTTAAGGGTGCACTATGAAGGACTAAGGTCTATGATGTTGCAAAGTGCGTTGTTTTGAGGTTGTGATGCTGCAGTCTAGAATTATATTATGGGAATGATGCTTTGAGGTTTACTAGGGCATGAAGGCTAAATCTGACTAGGGTTTGAAGTTATGTCTAGGTTATGAAGCAAAGGGAGGCACTAAAGCATGAAAGTTAAGGGTATGATGATGTTGTGAAATGCATGAAGTATGAAGCACACAAGTGAAGTCAGAAGTTCTCTATGTATGAAGATCTTAGATTGGTGCCTATACAGGTCTTACTGAGTTGTTGCTCAGCTGAGGAAATTGGTGTCTCCAATAGGTTGGTGCCTATACAATATCTTGTTGAGTTGGTGCTCAACTGAAGAGATTGGTGTCTTTAGTAGGTTGGTGCCTACACAATATCTTGTTGAGTTGGTGCTCAACTGAAAAGATTGGTGTCTCTAGTAGGTTGGTGCCTACAAGCTTTGTAATAGTAGGTTGGTGCCTACAACATTTATAAAGATATTTTTTTGTGGTTTTCTCCCACAAGGGTTTCCAAATTAAACTCTGTGTACTGTAATTTGAGTTTACATGCATTTATTGTTTTAAGGTTAATGAATGATTGATGAATGTTCATTTAAAGTAAAAAGTATCTTATACTGATCTACCCCCCTCAGTATAAGCATAAGTTCAACAAATGGTATCAGAGCAAGTTCCTTCAGAAACAGTTTAACCACTGCAAAGCAGATCTCAAGCACATATGGATTGTAGGGAAGATCTCTCCACAAACAAAGCTCCTTTGTTTGATGGAACAAACTATGCATTATGGAGTATAAGAATGAAGATATATTTGATGGCCCTTGGGTTTGGTATCTGAGAATCAGTCACAACAAGTTATATAGATGAAGTTGGGAAGGAGTTAAGTGAAAACAATGCAAAAGCAATAGATGTCATCTTGAGTGGCCTATCAAATTATGAGACTGTCAAGGTAATGCAGTGTACATCAGCTAAATAGTTTTGGGACAAGCTACAAAACATTTATGAAGAGAGATCTAGTGATTGTTCCAGCTGTGAATCAGAGACAGAGGAAGCACAATTTGTGAGAAAGCTAAAAGGAGGACCTGGCAAATACAAAGATAAGCAACCCTTCAAATGCTTTAATTGTGGTAGAGTGGAACATTTTGCTGCTAAATGTCCATATGCAAAAAGGGAAGATAGTAATGATGAAGAAGAACATAACAATAAAACCAAACCCTATAAACACAAAAGAGGAAAATATACTAAGAAGAAGAGTTTTTACTCTAGAGAGGACAGTAGCTCATCTGAAGAAAGCGATGGATATGCTTCTGAGATTAACAAAGAAGAATTTATCTTCATGGCCATGGATACAAAGTCTACTAATATAGAAAATGAAGACAGTCATAAAGAAAAATCAGAAGAAGAAGAAGAAGACATTGATGGGGAAGTGAACCTTGAAGCAGAACTCGTTAATGCCTTAGAAGAAATAGACAGACTCGGGGGAAAGAATAAAAAATAGAAAGAGCAATTGCAAAAATATGAAAAGAATGATCATGATCTTGATGAAACAAAAAAAAAATAACAGTTATCATCTTGAAAACTCAACTAGAAGAGGCAAAAAGGATAGAAGAATTGGTGAAAAGCCAACTAAAAGAAAAGAAAATTGCAAGAAGCTAGAGGCTGGAATCATTTCCTTAAAAAATGAGCTAGAGAAAACAACTAATCAGTTGAGTAAAAGCTTGAAGTTTGGAAAAAGTACTGAAATCTTAGATGATATTCTAAGTTACCAAAGATCACCATTCATCAAGATAGGTCTTGGCTACGACGAAAAACAAAAGACCCCCGAGGAAGATGCAAGCACTATGGTCACAAAGCCATCAAAAAGGGAAAGTGAAGAAAAGCCTAAAAGCTATGCTAATATTCTCAAAGGCTCCATCAACAATGAAAGCAACAGCAAGAAAGGCAATGATGACCAGCAGAAACCTGATTCTTCTCACAAGAACAACAAGCATGAGTTCAGAAGAGTTGTTCCTATTAGTTTTTACTAGATCTTAGATTTGGTCTAATACTTCTACAGCTATGCACAATTACTCAATTCAACCCGTAAGCATAAAAACACTAAGATGCCCAACTTTAACACAGCAGAACACAAGTATACAATCTTAAAATAAATCTTCTTTATGTTGAGAATTAGTGGGCTCCCATACCAGGGATAATGGTCCAACTCCTTTACAAAAA
This sequence comes from Picea engelmannii, assembly GCA_009831015.1. NCBI lineage: Eukaryota > Viridiplantae > Streptophyta > Pinopsida > Pinales > Pinaceae > Picea > Picea engelmannii. The sequence goes on along the minus strand of ML777909.1, from coordinate 608,698 downwards.
TATACTAAAAACACTTACAGCAATATTGTTGTCCAAAAGCCACTGGAACAGTCCTCAAACTGCCCTTAAGTCTGCCCTCAGAATCCGCTCAGAAGTTGCTTCAAAGCTCGGCTATAACAGCACCTTTCTCTGCAACAATAATGACTGTAACAGCCCTCTTTCTCACACTTGTAATAGCCTCTTTTGCAACTCTTAGACTATGCCCAGCAAGCCTGTAATTATCCATAGAACTGTGGCTACTCTTCCTTAACAGACAGAGCCCTCCTACAGGCCTGTAGCTTCCTTTCTTGGCAGACCGAATCCTCTAAAAGAGCCCTAGCTCCTCGTTGTCGTCATTTCCCACTAGGCCGAGCCTCCCAAACTTGTTGTTTGTCTCTTCTAAGACAGGTCGAGATCTTTCTAGGCTACAACTACCTCTCCTAGGAAGGTCGAGCCTCTTCTCTCTACTACTAGCCTCACTCAACCCTCTTCTCCAGCAAGCTACCTGCCCAAACAACACAAAGACACAGCAGACTAAGGCCTAGCAGCCTCTCCCCATATGTGGACTACGGTCACCGTACTTGACTGAAATTTCCAAGCTCCTTTTGTCTCCACATATGTGTTTGTCACAATGACTTGGATTCTTATTTATACATGCCCAAGGGTTGTGTGTCAAAGAGTCTTTTCACAAGTCATCTCTCATGTAAGCTCTATGTGGATGTGAAGCCCCATCACAAAGCCCATGAGGCCCTGACCTCGTTTCTAGGCCGATTTTGACGAAACGAAAGGCTAAACTGATGCCAACGAAACTTCCCACAAGTATGGCACCATTGATTCTACTGGGAATACCTCCCGAAGCTACAAAATCAACACTCCCTCTTAGCGAGGGAGGAATTCTATCCTCCAACATCTGGATGCACCACTATCGCACACAGTGGATATAGCTCCGATTCTGCCACCCCATCTATATATCTATACTCCAATAGTCCAGACTGGCTACTCCTTCTGTCACTGTGGAAAATGGGTCTGTGAACTCCGTCACGGGCAAAAGTTTTGTTGTCAAGTGTTCCACCAAGAAGGCCTTTCACAACCCAGTACAAAATCTCTTTCTTGGATATTGTTTTTCTTGCAATAATTTTGGTCATAAAGCACTAGATTGTAGACCTTATGCAAGAAGTGATCATGTGAGAGATAGAAATAGAGGTTCTTATAAGACCTCAAAGAATGATTATGTGAGCAACAAAGCCAGAAGTTCTCATGGGTTTGTTGATAGAAGCTACAATTCATTTTCTCCCCTACTTAATTAATATATTGAATGTTATAAGTGCAATAACTATGGGCACATAGCACATAACTGTAGAAGCAGCATAATAAAGTTTCCTAAACAAAACAGGGAAGAAGATGCTCTTACCAAGCAAAGAGAAGAATACACAAAGGTGTGAAAAAGGAAGCAAGAAGAACCAAAGAAGGAAGAATGTGGACTTGCAATGTATGCTTAAGACAAAGGAAGCCAATGGTACATTGATAGTGGATGTTCAACACACATGACAAGGGATCAGAACAAATTTCTCACCATAAAGGAAGAAAAAGGAGGCAGTGTTACCTTTGGGGATAATGCTTCTGCAAGGATACTTGGAAAAGGTACCGTTCGTCTTGATAATGGAAAGACTAAAACACAGAATGTCTTGTATGTTGAAGGGTTAAAACACAATATTCTAAGTGTCAGTGAAATGTGTGATTGTAATGTCCCTTTACCACTGATCAACCAGGGAGGACTTAATAGCCTATTTAATTCTCGTAGGCTATAGTCGGTGCAAGGGAATTAATTAATTTGATTATTTAATTTCATTCGGGCGAAAAAACATATTAATGGTGACATTGAATAATTAAATTAAAAGACGGGAAAAGTGACTTTGGGAGAAATATTGAAGAAAAACTTTATGAAGTCACTTTATAGTATTTAAGTGGGCGGAAAAGGCAAAAGAGGATATAAAGTGAGGTTGGAGTTCATTTTCTCATTATTGATGATTATTTTACTCAAAATCGATTTGGAAAGCTCTTGTAGGTTTTTGGCTCTAGGGACTGAAACCCTCGAGCGATTGGGTTCGGTGGAGAAACTAATCCACCCTAGTTGATCAAGAAGGAGAGATCACACAGATCTTTCACTGGGATTCATTGTTGAAAAAGGAAGAAGCATCACCTTGCTAAATTGTGGAGCATTTACAGAGTTCGTGGGTGTTTGGTGGAGGTTGTTAATGCAGGTCGAGTTGCCATACCTTGTCTCTACTCATCTCCTAGGGAGCCATGGCATTATTGCAGCTCGTGGGGCTCATTAAGAGGGATTTGTGCCCGTATTGTTGACCGTGGGGGTCTTTAAAGGAGGCCGCACCATATTTTCAATTTGTGGGGGTTGCAGGAAGGATCATACCAATAGTTTGCAAGTAGTGGGGGCTTTAGGAGGTGTCGTACCCTTTATTTGTTGTTAGTGGGGTCTCAAAAGAGGATCGATTCAAGGGGATCAAGTTGTTGCTACCCTTATCTACCTTTCTCATTAAAATCGTGCCATTTATTTGTTGATTCGTGGAGTATAGAAGAGATCGCTTCAACACATTTATTGCTGCCAAGAGTTGTATCTTACAACAGATCACACCATCTAAAGGGAAGTTGTTACAGTGCATTAAATGCCGCCCAGGTTAGAAAGAATGAGTAAATCAGATTGTAATTGTCGATTTTGTTTTTGTTGTTATAGTTTGAATATGATTGTTATTATAAGCAATTAAATGTAATCGTTGTTTTTATGTTGAGCACGATAAAACTCCATTTGGTACCAAAACTATTGTGGATCTGATCTGAAATTGTTTGAAAGAAGAGATCTGAAACTTTATTAAACACCAAACCATTCAAAAGGGGGATCTTACAGTGGTATCAAAGATGGTATTCTTGCCAGCCTGTGAGTTGCATGCTTTTTAATGTTTCCAGAAGACAGGGAATATATCACCGACGGGAATAGAAGGCAGAGAGAGGTCGATAACATATTTTGATCAGAATTAGAAGAAGAGGAGAACATGGAGGACAGGAATGAACCACATGAGAGTGGCACTTTGAGTATTTTGAATGACTTGGCAAGGGGGCAGCAGCAGTTGGTTCAGCTTCTCACCCAGTTTATAACAAATAATCAAAGGAACCAAAACAATGCAGGCAATATTGGTTCAAGAGGGACTAATGGCAGCAATGGTAACAATGGGAATCGTGTTGAAGGGAGCAATTGTCATGCCCCTGCACAGAATAACACTCGAACAACTAGTAGAGTGACTCCTAGACCTCTCTTACCTCAATTCTTGGAAGGACGACAAGCTGGAAATCAGGGACAGCAAGAACAAGGTGAAGGATTCACTGATTATTTGAGGGAGTATCAAACTCTTGGTGATGAGTTTCATGCATCTATGTCTTTGCAAGATTTTTGTGCCATCAAGTACAGGGGCCCACAAAATCTAGATCTTCAACAGAAGGCGAGGAAATTATCTATCCCTTACTTTGATGGCTCATACAAATGCACTACCAGAGCTTGGGTTCATAAGTTGGACAATTTTTCCAACTCAATCATATGTTGGAGACAGAGGCCATCAGATATGCTACACTGCAATTGGATGGAGAGGCTCACGAGTGGTGGTACCATGGGCTAGTCACGTTGGGGCATGCTAGTATTACCTCATACCTAAACTTCACACAGAGGCTTATTAACCAATTTGATAAGGACACAGAGTTGCATTTCAGGGAACACGCACAGCTCAAGTAGATTGGGACAATGGATACTTACATTTCAGAGTTTCAGAGGATTGCAGTCATGATGACGGATGTGTCAGAGCATAGACTAATTATTCTTTTCGTTGAAGGACTATCTGAGCCCCTGCGTGGTTGGATTAAGGCCTTCAAAACCGCATCTCTGATGGATGCTAGACATGTAGTATTTAATCCCAAAGAATAAATTTCCTTCTAAGCCTTCCTTCCTCAGAAACACAAAGACAAGAAACCCTTCCAGAAGGAGTCGCTCGGGAGAGATAAGTTGGATGATGAGGCTCGTAGAGAATTGAGAAGGAAGAAACTATATTTCAGTTGTAAGGAGCCTTGGGAACCTGGTCACAAGTGCATGGGTAAGGATAAGGTGCATTACATAGAGGTGCTTTCAGATAGTGATGGGGAGGAGGAAGCAGGACAGGCACAGGACAACGAGCACGGCAGTCTGAATGATGAGCAACCACATGAGGAGGTTAAGGGTGGGACTATTGCCACTCTATCAAGTGTTCCTAGATTTCACACTTTCATAATCTGTGGAGTATTACAAGGACAGCGTCTCACAGTTGTGATTAACGGTGGGGCAACCCACAACTTCATTGACTCAACTCTGGTGGCTAGGAGAGGCATTCCTACATAAGACTTTGAGGTATTTAGTGTAGTGGTAGCTTATGGGCACAATATGACATGCACACAAAAGGTTCTGCGGTTGGATGTGACATTGGGCAACTACACAGTGACAAATGACTTTTATGTGGTTGAATTGGCAGACACTAATGTCGTCTTGAGTGTTCAGTGGCTTTATTCCCTGGGAAAACATTCTCAGAACTACCAAACAATGGAGCTGGAATTTAGGGTAGCAGAAAGTGAGAAGGTGGTTTTGAGGTGTATGGCCAATGGTACTCCTAAGATTGTTTCAACCAAGCGGATGGAAAGCATATTCAGGCACATAAATGTAGCTTGCACAGCAGAGTGTCTGATTATATCTAAGACGTCTTCAGATAGCAGTCAACTTTATCATGTAGACATTTAGTCATTGTTGGGCAAACATGACCAGGTTTTTGGAGAGATTCCTCCAGGGAGACCTCCTGACAGAGGCTTCGAGCATGCCATTGAGTTAGAAGAAGGGGCCAAACCAGTGATAACTACTCCTTACAGGCACCCAAAGAAGTTCAAGGGCCATCAAGGAGTTGTTAGATATGGGGCATATCAGACCTAGTTCCAGTCCATTCACTTCTTCAATGGTCCAGGATCGATGAGTTGTTGAATGAATTGCATGGGGCAATATACTTCTCAAAGATTGATATTCAATCGGGATATCACCAAATCAGGGTTAGGGAGTAGGATGTTCACAAGACTGCTTTCAGGTGCCATTATGGGCACTATGAGTTCTTGGTCATGCCTTTTGGGTTGACCAACACACCTACTACTTTCTAGTCTTGCATGAACCACATTTTCAACAAGCAGCTGCAGAAATTTCTTTTGGAGTTCTTTGATGATCTCCTTATATACAACAAGACATGGGAGGATCACTTGAGGTAGTTGGACGAGGTATTGAGCATTATGGAGGAGCAAACATTATATGCCAAGAAGTGTAAATGTGAATTTGGCATGACAGAGATTTTGTATTTGGGCCATGTGATCAGTGCGCGGGGCATGCAGGTGCATCAGGAGAAGATACAGGCCATATTGGATTGGCCACCGCCTAAGACCCTTACAAAACTGCGTGGCTTTTATGGCTTGTGCACTTAATATAGGCGTTTTGTTAAGGGATTTTCACAGTTGGGTGCACCCCTAAAAGATCTCACGAAGAAAGGGGCCTTTAGGTGGACAGGGGAATCTCATAAGGCATTTCACAAGCTCAAGGAAGTGATGAGCACATGTCCAGTATTGGCACTTCCTGATTTCACTCAGAGCTTTGTGCTTGAGTGTGATGCTTCGGGTGAGGGTATAGGAGTTGTCTTGACGCAGAACAGACATCCGATAGCATTTGAGAGTCGGAAGCTCAGGGGACCAGAGAGAGACTCTATTCCATCTACGACAAGGAGATGCTTGCCATTATGCATGACTTGGGAAAGTTCAAACAATATTTGGTAGGCGGAAGTTTGTGGTTAGGACTGACCACAACAGCCTACGGTATTTCCTGGAACATAAGGATCTGAACGAGAGACAGGAGAAATGGGTCAACAAGATACAGACTTACGATTTTGACATCGAATATGTGACGAGCAAGAAAAATATTGTTGTTGATGCACTTTTCCAGGAAACTAGCTGCATGTTCCATTACAGAGATTTCAGCTGATTGAAAGTCTCACCTTCTGGTGCAATATTCCAAGAATAAGTTTGCTTGTGAAATGATGGATGGTCACATTGAAGATGACAAGTACAGTGTGGTGGATGACATTATCTTCTACAAGGACCGAATATATTTAGTTCTGGAGTCCACACTTAAGGAGAAAATTATGAGGGTTATTCATGATACACCATTGGTAGGGCACCCTAGGTTCTTCAAAACCTACAGGCAGATCGGAGAGCAGTTCTCATGGAAGGGCCTCAAGGGCGATGTGTTGCGACATGTGAGGGAATGCATGACTTGTCAGCAAAACAATTCAGAGCATACTCATCCAGCAGAATTACTCCAACCTCTGCCCATTCCAGAACAAAAGTGCAAGAGTGTGTTGATGGATTTCATCACAGGTCTACCGAAAGTGCATGGCAGTGATTGCATTTACGTAGTTGTTGATCGATTGACCAAGTTCGCTCACTTCTTCGCAATTTCATCAGAGTATAAGGCATCGTAGGTGCCAAAGTTGTTCTTCAGGGAGGTGTTTAGACTCCATGGGTTGCCTAAGTACATTGTCAGTGATCGGGATAGCAGGTTTCTCAGTGCATTTTGGCAGGAGTTGTTTAGATTGGTCGGAACAAAGTTGACTCCTAGTACCAGTTATCACCCTCAGACGGATGGCCAAACAAAGATTGTGAACAAATGGGTTGAGGGGTATCTGCGTAACTATGTGTCAGGATAGCAGAAGGTATGGATTAAGGGGTTGCATCTAGGAGAGCATTGCTACAACACCACTTACCATATGTCCATTGGTATGACCCCATTTCGAGCATTGTATGGTTATGATGCTCCTTCATTTGTGGATTTGTCGTTTGGCGATAGCAGGGCTCCCAAAGCCAAGGATTGGATACAAGAGAGTCGGGATATCCTTAAGACTCTCGAGGATAACCTGCAGGTTGCCCAAAACCAACTGAAGATTTATGCAGACAGACAGAGGGTGGAGCGCAGATTTGAGGTAGGAGACTTGGTTTTCTTGAGGTTGTAGCCATACATACCGTCTTCATTGAAGAAAAGTGGTGCAGAAAAGTTGAAACACGCTTTTATGGTCCCTAAAGGGTAATCCGGAGAGTTGGGGAAGTAGCTTACGAGCTTGAGCTGCCAAAGGGGAGTAAGATTCATAATGTTTTTCATGTGTCGTACCTCAAGAAGGCATTGGGACAATAGGTCACTGCTTCAACAGAGTTACCCCCGCTGGATGAGGAGGAGCAGTTGGTAATGATTCCTGAGGAGATTATGGACGTCAGGGAGAGGAGTTTAAGGAGCAAAGTGATTAGAGAGTATCTTATCAAGTGGAGAGACTTACCAGTGGAGGATGCTACATGGGAAGGAGATAAGATTTTGCAGCACCATAACTTGCAGAAGCTTGAGGACAAGCAATCTCGGGAAGGGAGGAGTGTAATGTCCCTTTCCCACTAATCACCCCAGGAGGACTTAATAGCCTATTTAATTCCCGTAGGCTATATTTGATGCAGGGGAATTAATTAATTTGATTATTTAATGTCATTTGGGCGAAAAAGCATATTAAGGGTGACATTGAATAATTAAATTAAAAGACGAGAAAAGTGACTTTGGGAGAAATATTGAAGAAAAACTTTATGAAGTCACTTTATAGTATTTAAGTGGGCGGAAAAGGCAAAAGAGGATATAAAGTGAGGTTGGAGTTCATTTTCTCATTATTGATGATTATTTTACTCAAAATCGATTTGGAAAGCTCTTGTAGGTTTTTGGCTCTAGGGACTGAAACCCTTGAGCGATTGGGTTCGGTGGAGAAACTAATCCACCCTAGTTGATCAAGAAGGAGAGATCACACAGATCTTTCACCGGGATTCATTGTTGAAAAAGGAAGAAGCATCACCTTGCTAAATCGTGGAGCATTTACAGAGTTCGTGGGTGTTTGGTGGAGGTTGTTAATGCAGGTCGAGTTGTCATACCTTGTCTCTACTCCTCTCCTAGGGAGCCATGCCATTATTGCAGCTCATGGGGCTCATTCAGAGGGATTTGTGCCCGTATTGTTGACAGTGGGGGTCTTTAAAGGAGGCCGCACCATATTTGTAATTTGTGGGGGTTGCAGGAAGGACCATACCAACAGTTTGTAGGCCATGGAGGCTTTAGGAGGTGTCATACACTTTATTTGTTGTTAGTGGGGTCTCAAAAGAGGATCGCTTCAAGGGGATAGAGTTGTTGTTACCTTCATCTACCTTTCTCATTAAAATCATGCCATTTATTTGTTGATTAGTGGAGTATAGAAGGGGACCGCTTCAGCGTATTTATTGTTGCTAAGAGTAGTATGTTACAGCAGATCGCACCATCTAGAGGGGAGTGTTACAGTGCATTAAATGTTGCCCAGGTTAGAAAGAATGAGTAAATCAAATTGTGATTGTTGATTTTGTTTTTTTTGTTATAGTTTGAATATGATTATTATTATAAGCAATTAAACGTAATCGTTGTTTTTATGTTGAGTACAATAAAACTCCATTTGGTACCAAAACTATTGTGGATCTAATCTGAAATTGTTTGAAAGAAGACATATGAAACTTTATTAAACACCAAAAACATACCAGCATTCAGAAGGGGGATCTTACAGTGATCAAGGTTACAACCTCACATTTCATTCTAAAGGATGTGAGATAAGGAAAGCAAGTTCAAGAAGATTAGTGGCAAATGCAAATAGAACCCAAAGCAATGTATACATTCTCAATGAAGTCAAAGGAGAAAAATGTTGTATGGGACAAGTAAATGAAAGCTTATTATAGCATAGAAGGATGGGTCATATAAACTTTGAAAATCTAGTAAAACCAGCAAGACACGAGTAGTAAGAGATATGCCAAGGATCTCAAAACCTACCGACACTATTTGCAAGCCATGTCCGCACAAGAAGCAAACAAGAATCGGTTTCAAAACAAAGGAGTACTCAACATCAAAGCCACTGGAACTTGTACACACGGACCTCTGCAGGCCAACAAGAACGCAAACTTTAAAAGGTGAGAGTTATTTTATGCTACTTATTGATTATTACACAAGAATGACATGGGTTAGATTTCTTAAAGAAAAATCTAAAGCATTTGAGAAGTTTAAATCGTTCAAAGCCCTAGTTGAAAATGAGACTGATTTAAAAATGAAGTGCTTAAGATCAGACAAAGGAGGTGAGTTTACCTCTTATGAATTTGATGAATTTTGTGAGAATCATGGAATCAAGAGACATTTTTTAGCAACAAGCTATGTCACATGGTTCGGGTTCAAGTTCGGGTTCGGCAAGGATTAGGTTCGATTCGGGTTCGAATTTTTGGATGAGGTTCGGATGAGGTTCGACTTCAGGTTCGACTATATACATTTAAAAAATATATATAATAGTAATATAATAAAAGGATTACAAGTGCACTTGGCTGTAATATAATAAAATCACTATGTGTGCCATTAGTTGTAGCCCGTGGGAGACTGGAGAACACATTTGATGGATGTATGTCTGTTCGAGGGCACATTTCATTGGTTGAATCGAACCGAGTGAACTTGAACCAAACCTTACTCGAACCTCATCCAAACCTAAACCTTGTTTTGAGGTTCGTCAAACTTCGAACCTCAAGGTTCAGGTTCGGCGAACCCTGTGACATAGGCAGCAAGGACTCCACAGCAAAATGAATTTTTAGAAAGGAAGAATAGAACTATACAAGAAATGGCTAGAACAATGTTGAATGAAGCCAAACTACTCGACACCTTTTGGAGAGAAGCAGTCAGCACAACAGTCTACATTTTGAATAAAGCACGAATTAGAGTGAACAATAGCGAGACAGCTTATGAATTCAAATACTTTAAAGTATTTGGGAGCAAGTGCTATATAAAGAGAAAAAAAGATAATTTAGGCAAGTTTGATTCCAGAACAGATGAAGGTATCTTTCTTGGCTATGCATCTGAAAGCAAGGCCTACAAATGCTACAACATGAGACTACACAAGGTTGTAGATAGTATTGATGTAAGAGTGGATGAAGCAATACCTCAAAAGGAAAAGTCACAAACAAATGAAGATCCAGAGGAGACAATCTACAAAGAACGAGAAAAGGAAGAATAAGAGGAAGAAGAAAAGAAAGAACAAGAAGAAATAGAACACCAATATCCAAAGACACCATCCAGATTTGTTCAAAAGCATCATTCAGAAAATCAAATTCTTGGTGATATAGATACAGAAGTTCAAACTAGAAGAAGATTGAACTTTTCTTTGTTATCTAAAATAGAGCCCAAGAACTTTGCACATGCTAGTAAAGATAAGCATAGGGTTAATGCTATGAAAGAATAACTAAATCAGAATGAGAAGAATGAGATATGGGAACTTGTGCCCAGACCAAAAGACAAGAATGTGAATGGCACCAAATGGACCTTCAAAAACATATTGGATGAAGATGGACAAGTAGTAAGAAATAAAGCAAGATTGGTCTATAAAGGGTATGCTCAATTTGTGAGGGTATTGACTTTGAACTACCCTATGCTCCAGTTGTAAGATTAGAAACAATCAAAATGTTTTTGGCATTTTCGTGTTTCAAAAACTTCAGTCTATTAAATGGATGTCAGGTCAACCTTTCTAAATGGAAATTTAGAAGAAGTATATATTGAACAACCAGAAGGATTTCAATTATCAGAAAACAAAGATCATGTATGCAGACTGAAGAAAGCACTCTATGGACTAAAGCAAGCTCCTAGAGCTTGGTATTCAGGACTTGACAAATACCTACAACAAAAAGGTTTCAAAAGAGGAGCTGCAAACAACAATCTTTACATCAAAATAGATAATGAAAATTTGTTAATCATTGTATTTTAGGTGGATGATATCATATTTGGAAGTAATGATGATAGAATGAGCCAAAAGTTTGCAAAAGAAATGCAGAAAGAATTTGAGATGTCCATACTTGGAGAATTGTCATTCTTTCTAGGGTTGCAAATTTTTCAATCTAGCAAAAGCATATTCATTTCTCAAACCAAATATATCAAGGAAATGTTGAAGAAATTCGGAATGGAAGACTGTGCACCTGTCAATGCACCCATGATCATAGGATGTAAGTTGAGCAAAGATGATGAATCTCCAAAAGCAAATCAAACACTCTACAAGTCAATGATTGGCAGCCTACTATATGTAACAACATCAAGGCCAGACATCGTGCAAGCAGTGGGATTGGTTGCAAGATTTCAATCTGCACCAAAGGAGACACGTGTGCAAGCAATAAAAAGAATATTAATATATTTGAAGGGCACATTGGACTTTGGCTTGTGGTATTCAAGAAGTAAGGACTTCACTCTAACAGCATATACAGATGCAGATTGGACAGGAAGTATTGATGACAAGAAAAGTACCAGTGGAGGAGCATTCTTTCTAGCCAACTGTCTAGTATCATGGTTGAGCAAGAAGCAAACTTCAATCTCTCTATCCACAACAAAAGCCGAATATATTGCAGTGGTAGCATGTTGCACACAAGTTCTCTGGATGAAGCAGACACTGAAGGATATCAAGGTAGAATATGATCACCCAATCTCAATCATCTACGACAACACAAGTGCAATAAACATTTCAAAGAATCAAATTATGCACTCAAAGACGAAGCATGTTCCCATCAAGTACCACTTCCTAAGAGAATAGGTAGCCGAGCAAAGTGTCAAGCTGGAATACATTGCCACCAAAGAACAGGTTGCAGATATTTTTACCAAACCCCTTCCCAGATACACCTTTGAATATCTCAGACAGAAGATGGGAGTGATATCCCTCTCATCTCATCAGTAAAGGGAAGCAAAAGCTCAGGGGGAGCAACCCTTTTCCATTGATGTCAAAGGGGGAGAAGTTGCAGACGAAGAATTGTAAACACAAAGAGAATTACACAATGCAAATAGGGGAAGTATTACATAATTGACTAAGGGTTGCCATCAATGACAAAGGGGGGATTGTTGGAAATATTGTTGTCATTCATGTCAAAAACAGGGGGAGCCTACAGATGTCCAAAATAAAGATTGCAAGATGGAGATTGTTGGAAATATTGTTTTTGGATTTTTTACGCTCAGATTGGATACCCTATCTTTGAAGGCCTTTTTACTTTGAAGACCTAGCTCAAATGGAAGCATTGGATATATTGTTGAAAATCTTATTCTAAGACCTTTCCAACGGTATATGGCACTCCCTCTGACTCCATAGGAATGAAGAGATATGTAATATTCTGTCAGGTCAACCCATGCAGAAAATATATGTCGTCCTAGCCAGTTTTATAAGTCGGCCCCATAAGTGAACGCAGAAACACTATAAATACAAGATAGATATGCACATTTGAAGAGCATCCAAGCAAGAAGAGCAAGTACAAGTGCGCAGAAGAGATCTGGGGTGCGCAAGAGGAGCTGAGGAGTATTCTTGGGGTCTAAAAGTGTGCAAGAGGAGTTTTTGGAGTTTTAAGGGTGCGCTGTGAAGGACTAAGGTCTCTTTTTTTATCGCAGCCTATCCTTTTCTTTTATCACACCCTAACCTTTCTTTTATTGTACCCTAGTCCTCACCCGACAGTAGGACACAATTGAAGCAACCCTTCTAATTTTGACGTCGACCAGTCGACAGTCAATCCGAAGTTCTTTATGTTTTTCTAAGGTAAGGTCGTGACCTCCTCTATGGTTGTAATGATTGGAAAAAACACTTCTTTTACCTCTCGATTCACATTCAACCAACCGCTTCCACGAATTATATCGCGGCCATACGGTACAGATGAGACTACAGCGTGTGACGTGTACGACAGCATACGACAAGGTGTTTGCAACTGTACGGAGACTACAAACGGAAGATGTGTGTGGTCTGTACGGCTCTTCAAATTTTATTGGCCAATTTTCCCTGTAAAGCTTCTTGATTTTTGTTTTCTTCAATTTTGCAGCGGAATGACATTATTATTATTTTTTTCTTCAACTGAAATCAGAATGATGAATGGCCAAGGACCGGTTGTGGTCAATAACCCGATGACGAAAGAAACTCCGAAAATTTTTCAATGTGGCTAAAAGCCAATAGATACTTTGCCAAGAGAAACGAAAAATTGACCAAAAGTCTACGGGCCAAAGGCCAGGATCAGACTGACTCTTATACCAATTGTGACAACCAAATCTGGCTCACCAATTAAATATCCAAAATGTTTGGAATATAAAGATATCCATAAGGACAATAATAAATATACATAAATGTATGATATTGAATATCAATAAGATAGAGTAAGATGATTGATTACAAATGAGGGCCCCATATATATACCTAGGCGGAAATTGTTAGAATCTAGAAGATTGTGCTCGTTTTACCATTGACGATACCCTCGTCACCCAACCATAGGTCGAAGCCACCCTCCGAGCACCTTGACCTTGACAGAGAAGAGAATCCTAGTAGCAATCCAATAGCCAAGAGAGGCTAATGCACAAAGCAAGAATAGAAACCAAGCTGATCAGATAATCCCACCCAGAAGCTAGCGCACACCTTACCAGAGACTTGCGCACAAACTGCCACTGCACCTGCGCAGATCCAGTTCTCTCTACAATTGCTGAGATGTGAATAATGAGAACTGGCGCCCTGTATTTATAGTAGTCTGGGCAGATTTACTGGGGCCGACTTCTCCTTCTGGGTACTAATAAATTCATTTTAAATATATTTCTGCAGCCGACAACTTGTCTAGGGTTT
>ML777909.1:561490-574776 GCA_009831015.1 Picea engelmannii | reverse complement strand
AATGTTCATACAGGTTAGGTACCCAGTGCCTTAATGACTTGGTATATGTTTACTACAATCTAAGGTTGTGGGTGAAGCACTGACAACGAACCTGACATAGAAGCCATTTCATTGGATGACATTGACACCACCAGTCAGTGGAGGGTATAGATTCAGGAGCCTGAGATGGAGGAGGCCCCCAAGTGGTTGGAGGAGCATGCAGATGATTTGAGGGAGGAGGGAGCAACAGAGGAGGAGGAGAAGGAGGAGGAGGACGATGTTCCACTTCCAGTGGATACAGAGGTTGAGGAGGAGATTGGACTTCCAGTGGATCCAATGCCACCACCACCTCCACAGAGAGCCATACCTAGAGTTGGAGTTGGGTCCGTTGGGACTGGGAGGAGGCAACACACTTTTCCTTCCACCTCGTCCCCATCACTTACCACCCCAAATGGAGCATCTGAAGCAGCTGGAGCTTCCACTCCAAGCTCATCTAGAGTACCTCCACGACGACCTACTGCTTCCAGAGGAAAATTGGTGCCCTTTACCTGTAAAAGGGCTAGAGAAGCACGGCCTAGAGGGAATCAATGATTTGGATTCCTATGATCTATCATTTTCATTGTATCATGTACTATTTAGTATATGGATGCCTCATGATGATTCATCTCATTAGATACATTTATTTTGATCATTTGATGTGATTTTGTATCTACTATCATTCTATCAGGAACATGTTTCAGAATTTTCAGTTTAGTAACGATATGTGACCACTTGACATCTTATGCATCTTATTTATTGGTTGCATTTTCATATTTATGTAGCAAAGTGTTTATTTGATGTTGTTGTTGCTTTACAAGTTTAAAAATTTGAAAAAAATGAGTGTTTTTGTATTTTTTTGAGGTCTTGCGACATTTTCCGAGATATTCCGACATTTTTCACCGATGTCGCCGAGAAGTTACATTTCGGACCCTCACCGACACTTTCCTCGACACGACATATACAACATTGGGCGAGACAACAGAGCTATAAGCTCAGATCCAAGCAGTTCACTATGGTGGATGAATTTACCAGGTTTGGCAGAATTGTATTTAATTTTCTGACCTTGTTGAAGCTGAATAAACCCTCGTTTGTTGGTTATCCCCGAAGTTGGGGTTTCCAAGGTATCTCTGTTGTTCTAAATTTGTGTGATTGGTTTTTGATTTATTCCACTGTGAATTGCAAATGTTATAAACTCGGTAATATTTTTGTTTATAGATCAGATTTAGAATTTGTTGTTGTTCTTCACATCTAGGTATAAAATCTATTGAGAACAGAAATTTAAGTTTGTTGAGTTTTAAAGAAAAATAACACGAAGGCCTACATGGTCTATATTCTAGAGTAGAGGAAGACAGTAGTGGGCATGGATGTAAAGTTTGAGGAAGACTATGCATCGAGGAAGTCCCACAAGCCTATTCCAATGATAGAGGATGAGAAGTTGAAAGCTCTAAAGGTTGATCTAGGCTCACCAATAACTTCCAGAGCAATATAGTAACCTTTAGCTGATGAGGAGGACACAGTAGCCCCTTCCACTTCTGTCAAGAGACCTTGATGGTTCACTCAAACATTAAGGGATGCTCAGGAGTATGTTGAGGCTCCTACGAGCACATTTAGAGAGAGCAAACCTCCGAAGAATTTTCCAGACTACATGGCATTAATGAGCTACATCATAGATTTTGAGCCCTCTAGCTTTCAATAGGAAGCATACCAACAGGTATGGCAAGATACCATGGTGGAGGAGTACACCTCCATCATGAAGAATGATGTTTGGGACATATTGCCAAGACCGAAGAGGAAGTCAATAGTGAGTCCTAAGTGGCTCTATAAGATCAAGCATGCAACACATGGCAGCATTGAGAAGTTAAAAGTGAAGTTCATGGTGAGAAAGGGTTCTCCCAAAAAGATGGAGTGGACTATGAGGAGACATTTTCTCCAGTCACTAGGTAAACTTTCATTAGAATAGCTATGTCTTTAGTTTCATTTATGGGATGGAAGATACATCAGATGGATGTGAAGACAGCTTTCCTTAATGGGATCATTAAGAAAAAAGTGTACATAAAGCAGCCTTAAGGATTTGAGGTAAATGGGAAAGAGTCATATGTTTGCATGCTTAAGAAAGTCTCGTATGGACTCGAGTAGGCACCAAGGGCATGTTAAGAACCCAAAGAAATGAATACAAAAGCACCACAATAGATATATAAAAAAAATATGCAACATTTTTTTATTACTATGAAACCCTTGAGGTAGGGCAACACCATACAATGGATCCTATTATGGAAGGGACCCTCTCCTGTTCACTTGCCTCTTCGAGGGGGCTTCCTCCTATTGAACTACCGCTCCAAATACAATACTTCTCTTCATATCCCATTACATTGCTTGAACCCCTTTATATAGTGTTACCATCACCTAAGAACATTCTAGAGGAGGAATCTTACAGAAGTAGAACCTTCTAAGAAATCTTCTTACATTTATTATATTTAACTACCCATTTATTATATCTAACTATCATAGTGGGCCTTATTTAATAATATAGTGGACCTGATCCACCTTACATTGAATGGCCTCCACTATTATCATTATGGACCCTCTGGGCCCCCCCCACTACCTCTCTAGCTACCTAACATTCCATCCCCCTTATGAAAGCGTTGTCTTCAACGCTTGATGTACAACCATATACCAGGGTCCCATGGATAAGTGTGGACCATAGTGTTGAAGTAGACTAGAGAACCAGGTTCCCATGGATAAGTGTGGACCATAGTGCTGAAGTACACTAGAGAACCAGGGTCCCATTGAGAAATGGAAGCCACCATGCTAAAGTAGTCCAACCACCATTGTAAACCAGGGTCCCATGCCCAATTGTTCATGTGAACTCCACATGGAAGATATCGGCACCCAATAAACAACTGAAAATGATGCTCTTGATACTGACACCTATCATGTGGATCCAAATAAGAATATCCATCCACGTAGTGGGAAAGGGTCAAAGCTGAATCTGGAAGAAACAATACCGTTGTAGAATATGCAGAATGGAAACTGGTAATCATAACTAGCTCATGATGTGTCACATTGATGTTCT
The DNA here is from genome assembly GCA_009831015.1 of Picea engelmannii. NCBI lineage: Eukaryota > Viridiplantae > Streptophyta > Pinopsida > Pinales > Pinaceae > Picea > Picea engelmannii. The sequence goes on along the minus strand of ML777909.1, from coordinate 571,685 downwards.
CTACAGAAGGTGGAGTAGAGTCATCAAATAAAAGATGGAAGTGGTTGTCATCCCAAAAATGACAACTATCCATATACCAATCATCACAATCGACCTCAAAATCATACCAAGCATATATTTATTGATTATATTCATCTCTGATGTCTGCCATAAGAAATCTCTCATGCATGCTATCCAATGAATCTTGAATACTACGAAAACTATCATTGAGTCTATCTGTAAGGTCATGCAATCTATCATGCAATGTGCCACATAATGTGTCATACAATTGGGCTTTGAATGCTTCAGCCATCTGTAGAATTTCTTCGAGAGTTTGAGAGGAAATAACCATTGGAAACACCACATAAAATATACCAAAAGAAATCTCTTAAAATAATTTATTCAATGGCATTGATCTGGTAACAATCTGAGCACCCTCAGGGATGACAGGTGCGGGGGGGAGGGGTCATCTATGATTCCGAGGGAAATAAGTTAATCGATTATTCTTGGGGTCTTGGAAAAACAACAAACAACAAAGAAGAATTCCTAGCAACGTACATGGGACTCAAGCTTGCCCAAGATCGACACATACAGGCTCTAATAGTCTTAGGCGATTCCGAAATTGTCATCAAAGAATTGAGAGGGATATCCAAGTCGACAAAAGCTCCGCTCAAAAGCATATCAGCAGTTATAAATTCTCTAAAGAAAAGATTTGTGCGTCTAAGTTTTTTCCACGTTCTCCGAAAACAAAATACGGAGGTTGACAAAATGGCCAAAGAGGCTAAAAGCCTAGAACAGAGTAACCTTCTCGCCAATCAAATCCATTCCAATGTTTGGCTTCCCTAAGCATTTATGTTCCTTAGTCCCCCTCACACTTGTAGGAATTAACCACGTCACTCTTCCCCCCTCCTCACTCACCTCTCCATTTTTCCAGGTTCACACCTACTTCAGCATCCCACGTCACTCTCCACTCCCTCACCCACACCTTCGGTACTGCTCCCCTCCCCCTTTTTGTCTTGTCCTCCCCTCCTCCTGGCATGCGCGAACACGTGCCCCATATTTCCTTCACATGTCACGTACCTTCGCTCCCATACCACACCTCAGCACATTTCACTTCCAAGCACTTAAACTCTGCCTCCAGACATCCGTCTGTGTACTTCCCCTCGCGGCAACCCAGGCCCCATCTCATTCTTCTCTGACTGCTCGCTCGATGGAAATCATGAGCCCTCTTTATAATGGCCTCTGTAGGCCTTCTTCCAGCATTCAATTGCAGCCCCTCTCTTTCGTTATTCAATTTCGCCCTTGCACTTCTGAACTCCTGGATCCCACCTTTCTTGGTCTTTCTCTGCCCTTGCCCTGCGCTTACCTCGATCACTTTATCATCATGCGCCGAAGCACTATTAGCAGTCGAGATCCTTGCTCCTGTCCAGCCTGTGCGCTGGACGAAATTCGGGGACAATTTCAAGAATTGCAGGAAGAGTGCAGGCGAATTGAAGGCTGGTCGGACACTCAACACAGAGAGTTGCAGCAAGAAAGCCATTCAATTCAAGAAAACGTGGTCGAGATGCAATGGCAAATGCAAAGAATGGAATTCAGACATAATCAAGAATTAGCCATTACCATGAGAGGCATAAACCGCAACACACGGCAAATTAAAGAGTTAAATCAGTGGCCTGCCAATCCTCAGCACCCTCCATGCTCAGCTGGTACAGACGAATCCTGGATCCCTTCCACCTCCCACTCGGTGGCCAGCAGTAATGAACACGTCTCAATTCCCCTGGATTCACGGACCTAGCCTGGGATGGAGCAGCTCAAGCGCAGCAGCATGAAGATGCAACCCAAGCTGAAGAAAATAGAGCGCCACAGCAAGACGAAGCTAGCCCCTCCCACTCCAAATCAAGGTTTATATGAAGTGTAAATATAAAAAATTTCTTCACAGTTTTGTAGCCATTTTTACATGGCAACTATGTAGTGTCTATAGCATAAAGACATCGTTTACTTCTGGTTTCGGCAAGAAAGACTGTAATCACAACATAAGTTGGATGATAGAGCCACTAGCATCTATATTTTGTAATGATCGCCTTTTTTTGATTAATATATAAATAACCATTTCTGTTAAAAAAAAACAATCTGAGCACCCTATGAAAAGTTATGAACACTGCAGTCCAGCCGCCGTCACGAAAAACCCAAAAAAAATAGTTGATTTTAAATCAGCGATATCTTCACTTCCAGAGCTCCGATTTGGACGAATTTTTTTTTGAAATTGGGTGAAATTGTGAGAGGAACTTAGATATGCAATTTGTTTTGAAAAATTCAGCCTCAGATGCTACAAAAATCAGAAAAATCAAACGGTCGTCCGCGGAAAAAAAAAGAACCTGAAAATTGCAGATTTTAAAATGCAAATAACTTGACTTCTCGGACTCCGTTTCAAACGGTTTTTTTTTTAACTTGGGTGTTTTTCTGAGAGGAACTCAGATATACAACCAGTTATTTCAAATTTTGCACCAAAACTTACATAAATTGTCCGTAATGTCGCGACCCTCTTGTTTTTTCCGAAAAAATAAATCTGCAAAAAATAAAAATATTTGCCCACACTTCCTGCCAAGGAAAGTGCTCTGATACCACTTGTTAAGAACCCAAAGAACTGAATACAAAAGCACCACAATAGATATAGAAGAACAATATGCAACATCTCTTTTATTACTATGAAACCCTTGAGGTAGGGCAACACCATACAAGGGATCCTCTCATGTTCACTTGCCTCTTCGAGGGGGCTTCCTCCTATTGAGCTACCGCTCCAAATACAATACTTCTCTTCATATCCCATTACATTGCTTGAACCCCTTTATATAGCGCTACCATCACCTAAAAACATTCTAGAAGAGGAATCTTTTAGAAGTAGAACCTTCTAAAAAGTCCTCTTACATTTATTATATCTAACTACCCATTTATTATATCTAACTATCATAGTGGGGCTTATTTAATAATATAGTGGACCTAGTCCACCTTACATTGAATGGCCTCCACTATTATCATTATGAGCCCTCTGGGCCCCCCCACTACCTCTCTAGTTGTTAAGAAGCAAAGACCTGAATACAAAATATCATAATAGATCTAAAGATATATGAATACAATCACCACACAAGATGTATGAAACAATATAGAAAACCACACTTTATTATTATCAAACCCTTGAGGTAGGACAACACCATACAATGGATCCTATTATGGAAGGGATCCTCTCATGTTCACTTGCCTCTTCGAGGGGGCATCCTCCTAGTGAGCTTCAGCTCCAAATATAATATTTCTCTTCATATCCCCTTACATTGCTTGAACACCTTTATATTGTGCTACCATCACCTAAGAACATTCTAGAGGAGGAATCTTCTAGAAGTAGAACCTTCTAAGAAGTCCTCTTACATTTATTATATCTAACTACTCATTTATTATATCTAACTACCATAGTGGATCTTATTTAATAATATAGTGGACCTAGTCCACCTTTCATTGAATGGCCTCCACTATTATCATTATGGGCTCTCTGGAGCCCCCCACTACCTCTCTAGCTACCTAACAGGCCATGGTATTCTAGAATAGATGGATATCTGCAGAGTATGGACTCCAAAAAAAGTAAAGTAGATCCTAACTTATATTATATATTTGTTGGGACTGATCTGCTCATTTTGGTGTTGTATGTAGATGACTTGTTTCTTACAGGTGTAGAGAAGCTCAATGCAGGTTGCAAAGCAAACATGGCAACTGAATTTGAGATGGACATTGGCATAATGCATCACTTCTTGGGTTTGGAGGTTTGGCAGAAACCAAGGGAGATTTTCCTTGGGCAGGGTAAGTATGCAATTGAAATCCTGAAGTGGTTTTAGATGGAGGATTACAAACCTATGGCCACACTCGTAATATGAAGGTGACAACTTCAGATTCGGAGTTGGTAAATCCCATGTTGTACAAGCAGCTGATAGGTTCCTTGATGTATTTGGTCAACACTAGACCAGATATATATTTTGCAGTGAATACCTTGAGTCAGTTCATGGTGGAGATGAGGTAGGGACATCGAGTAGCAGCAAAACATGTGCTCAGATACTCGAGGGGCACAATGGAGTATGGTTTGAGATATCTTGGAGATAGTGAAGTGAAGTTGCAAGGGTATTCAGGCTCAGATTGGGCAGGTAGTGCAACAGACAGGAAGAGCACCTTAGGGTGTTGCTTTAGCTTGGGATCAATGATGACATCCTGGTTTAGCAACAAGCAAACTTCCATGGCACTTAGCTCAGCATAGCAAAATACATGGCAACTAGTACTGCTAGTTGTGAGGCCATCGGACTTTGCAAGTTACTTGCAGGACTATTTGATCAGGAGTTGGATCCCATAGTCATTTACTGTAATACTCAGAGTTGTATCAAACTCTCTGAGAATACATTGTTCCATGACAAGTCCAAGCACATAGAGATCAAATATCACTTCATACAAGACAAAATTTGGAAGGGAGCAGTGAAGCTCCAGTTATCCCCACAAATCAACAAGTAGTTGATATTTTGACCAAGCCCTTAGCAAAAGGGAACTTTGAAGCATTCAAGGACAAAGTTGGGTTGGTGCATAATTCCTTCCTCGCTAAGAGGGAGTGTTGAGAAATGTAGCTTGAACAAGAACTTCTTGCACAAGTTCGGTATGAACGTGCAATAAGTGGTTCGAGACATTTCTTTAGTGACCACTTAGGAAAAGTGCAAAATAATTACATCTTGTTAGTGTTGCAAAAATCGTTTCGGCGAAAAAATCGTCGGGGTCCAGAAAACATCGTTTCGTAAAAATTGGCAAAACATCGGCAAACTTAAATGCACAAAAAAACGAAAAAAACCCCTCACGGACCCTTAAATGCGCAAACTTTTTTACACATGCGATTTTTTCCATTGACCCACGATTTTTTCAGCGATTTTTTGGGAAAAAATCGCGATTTTGGCGATTTTTTGCCGATTTTTGTAACAGAGCATCTTGTAATATCACTTGAAAAATAAAAGAAAAATGAAAGTCTTATGAAGTCAACCAGTCTTAGGAATCTAAATGAAATGTTTCAGAAGTGCCAGAACTTTAGTGACTTAGATTAGGATTTAAATTTAGTCATACATCTCAAGATTGAGATAGGTGGCAGCTAGGATTGAGGAGATTAGTTATCTCTCTCAAAGCATAAAGAGGCCGATCATACATAAGAAGACAGCAAGAGAGCTAGAAGAAGGCAAAGTGCATTCAAGGAGAAGAAGAGGAGCAGATTGTTGAAGTGACCAGCAAGTACAGTGGGCCATACTGGCCTTACCATTACTGTAGCAGTTATTTCTTCATGCACATGCCGTACACCCTTGGATCTCTCCATACACTGCTGTTTGAGGTGAATTTATTGACCATACAGCTACTGGTTAAAATCAGGCTGCAGAGGTCACCTTGTAAGTTTTGATCAAAAGAATGAAAAGCTAATTTGAAGGAGAAATCCCTGTGTATATGTTTTATTTATTCCGCTGTTCATTTTTCAGCTACTGTGTGATTGATGCAATGTTCAGAAATTTAATTTTCTGCTGTTAAATAAATTCTGTTTTGAATTATTTAATGAGAGAACATTAGGACAGCAGTCACCTAGGCTTGAAAATTTTACAGAGAACAGGGTATTGGTCCAAGTTAACCACTTTTAAAAAATTTGCAAAGCCCAGTATTCAACACATCACTACGAGCATGACACAACTCAATCTGCAATAAAGAGAGTATGTGGGAAAAAGTATAAAAAGATATGTAACACCTTAACTACATTGAAGCAAAGAAATCAAACAACAAAATTACTAAAAATAAATGTCTTTTCAGCAGAAAAACAAAAATAAGTCAGGGAAGAAAGAAAAAGAACAAATGGTCATATCCGATTCAACAGAAGCTCTGAGCCATTTTCTAATGCTTACATTTGCAGCTACAGTAAAACAATTACACAGAAGAAAAGAATGCTGATAACATGTGGTCAACTCTTCAGATTTGTCTTGAGTTTGAAGAGAAGAATCAGAGAACAGGTACGCCCTTAGAACATTCCAGCCAGAAGACTGACATGTCCGCCATGTTGCAATTGATGCAGGACATGAACAACCGACTAATTACTTTTGAGCATAGGCTAACAACATAACCTAAACCTATTACAGCTCCTCCTGTTCGATTATTGAGCTCAAGCCACCCCGGCAGAAGAATCTTCTTCAAGCCATCGGTGCAATCATTGTGACCAGCCTCAGAACATCTATCAAGCGTTTCTGGACATGAAAACAGAAACTGCCAATTGACGCTATTTGTAGTATGTACATTGCAACTATACTTTCAAAGAAGTTAGCACTGGCACTGGAAATTGAAATATGTAAAGTTTCCGTCCCAATAAAAAATTGTAAAACTTTAGCGTTTTAGTGTTTCAACCACAACCTAGGCAGTGGCACCAATAATAGAACAGGCAGGAGCACTAAATTGACCAGATTATTAGAGGATTAGAATAATATTATCACCATTGACCAGGCTAAACAAACTCAAACGCTTCCCCAAGAAAGCATTGATCCTCCAGAACAATTACAGAGCTTTGCAATGGGCCAACCACAAGACAAATTTGAATATATAGATGGAGGGAAGAAAAATTATCTACGCAATAATAGGTAAATTCTATTCCAGCAGAGACTTACATCAATTATCGGTAAACTGTAAACCTTTGAAAAAGGGTGTTTAGAAATAATTTTACATGCTTTTTGTCAATTGGATCTAGCTCAGGTGGTTGAGAGGATTGTTATCCTCCCTACCCAATTTCAATTCTCATGAGTGACATGCTGAGCGTGAGTTTTTAACGAGTATATTGTTGTAACAGCTTTGAGCCTTGTTGTTAATCTGGCCTTGTGCCCTAAAGAATATAGGATTTACCCTAGGTATCATCCTCAAAATCCTCAAAATGAGGGAAAGTGCCCGGGTTTTCCCAAGATATGTTACGAAAGAAAAAAAAAAATACATGTCTTTCCTTTAATGATCTGTTTTCCTTTAATGATCTGTTTTTTTAACAGATGTCATGGCTTTAGTGAACACATTGACCATGGACTTCAAGTTATATAAAACTAAATTACCTCGACGCTTTACTTATATTAATTCCAAGAATCAAAAATGATTTTGCTCGAACGATCGCCATTTAATTCAGAATTACCCTCTGCTGCGAGCTACTAATTCAATCCATGTATCAAACAACAAAAACATCTCCTCCAAGTCATATTTTCTATATATGACAAACAATACCGTATGTTTTCTCAAACAATCTTACATTGTCTTTTCTATCAAATTTTACCATTTTCATAATGGCAGGCCACTGCATCATCCAAAAGGCATCCTGTATATTAGATCGTGTTCCAAAATCACTTAGTGGTTCACTACAATTACAGAAACATGGTTTAACATAGAGATATTAGAGCAATCGTATTTTAGAAAAAAGAGAATTTTTCAGTGGATCCGTCAGGTTGGTGTATCCGTCCTATTTTTTTGGTTTTCCTACAAATACAGGGCAATCTCATTAAATCTAATGTGAAATGTCTCATCTTAATGTATAATTACACTGTATATAATTGTACTAAATTGCTTCAACGAATATAAATGCCTTGAATTGGGAAAAAATTATATACTATGGTCATTTTTCTAGGGTAATGATAACGAAAATTCTCCAACTTATTAGAATAATGGACAGCGGATTCGATTTTCAGTGTAACACACAATCAGGCTAAAACATGAGGCCTGTACTGAATTAAATATTATTCTCAAAGAAACAAAATTTAACAGTCAAGAGGGGCCAATATGCTTGATAACAAAAATGTTAAAATGATATTGATGTGTTCTTTACCTCCTCAGCTGGACGGCTTTGTTGACGACGACGCCATAGCAGCAAGGGTAAGAGGGCCAATACAAGCACCATGGTTATTATTGTCGTCAGGAATTCCATCCTTCCAAACCCTGCTCTTCCTTCCCCTCTGCAATTATAAAGTAATCCCTTCCAGTGCAACCCTTCAAACTCAAACTCTCAATCTCTGTCGTGATGCAATTTCATTCAAATTCGCGAACGCAACAATAAATTTGAAATGCTATGGATATATATATGAAACGGGACGCGAATACAACAATGAACCTTCCGCTCTTTTCACAAGAGTATTATCCTACACGTGCTGGGAATATATTTTCTTTCTCATCTTTATTTTGTTTTCATGGAAGGGCAAACAAGAAAGAGGGGCTTTTACAAAGGGTACAAGGTATGGAGAAGAAGTTAGTATGAGTTTACAAGGTATGGAGAAGAGGTTAGTGTGAATTTAAAATAAGTGTTGCATGGCAGCGTAGTCTCTGCCAGGTTGGGATGGGAGTAAATACGACCTAGTACAGAGACGTGGCTAGAAAGTTGAAATACATGTGGTTTGCATGTATAACATAGTATTCCCGAATTAGTTCTTCTTGGAAAATATCAAAAATTATCAACATTTCAAAGGTTGTTGGACACACAAAATTTAGCATTACCGAATTAGTTATCTTTAAAACAAGGGCTCCTGGACACAAAAGAAATTGAAATTTATGAAATTATAGGTTCCTGGACAGCATAAATTATACATACCAAAAATGTTATTTTATAAAGTAGATATTTAGTTTTATACATACAAAATATGTACTTTTATAATGTATCGTGGGTTGTCGGGCTGGCGGGCTCAAAATTGGGCCTTTGATGTTCCGTGCCCTATAAATAGCACCGACAGTTCCGCGATACACAAATTGAGAAGCGGAGTTGCGGACTATAGAAATTTATCAGAAATTCATAAATTATACATACGGAATATGTGTTAATATTATGGTAGCTGCGGGAGGTATTTACCCCCACGTGTGAACCTGACGAGAATAGAAGACTCCGGGAAGCAAGAGAAACCCTAATGAATTGGCTAATAACCCTAGAATCCTTGTCGACTCAAGAAGATAATTTATATTAGGCTATTAGCCTCCAAGAGAAGAAGTCGGCCAGAAATAATAATAATATACTAAACAGACACTATTCAGAAGGAGAAGTTGGCCCCAGCAAATCTGGCAGAACCAGTATAAATACAGGGCGAAAATTCTCATTTGTCACATCTCGGGACTGCAGTTTTCCCAGTTGGTGCGCACTGCAGTTGCAGTTGGTGCGCAGGTTTGGAGGAGGGTTGCAGGTGCAGCTGCAGCAGCAACTAGTTTCAGTATTGGCTTGAATATCTCTTGGCTAGGGTTTGGACTATATGATCAGCTTTTTGTGATGCGCTATCCTTGGGGAGAGATGTGTTGTCCTTTGTTTGGCTATCTAGCCTAGGGTTTGTTTCTGGAGGAATTCTCAGGTCAAGGTTAAGGTGCTCGGAGGGAGGCTTCGGCCTGTGGTTGGGTGACGAGGGTATCGTCAATGGTTAAACGAGCACACCATCTTTTATATTCTAACAGGTTATGGGCCCACACCCCTTCAGTCAGCCTAAAACGCTGGAAGGAAACATAACCGCTAGACATTGAGCTCGTTGAGGAAATGCCGCTAAGGTTACTAGCAGGAGCAGCTTCGAAAAGCACTGCAGCTAGGGTTACCAACAGAAGCAGTTGCAGAAACCCTAAACCTCTTGTCGAGGCACCTTAAGTGACGAGATTGACCTAATCTCCGGATAGATCAGTACGCCCTAGCCCAGCGCATCTCCTGGTACTCTTAGAAGGCCAAGACGTGAAGTTTGGATTTCTGGTCAAATCTAGGGTTTGACCAAGTCAAGGAAGCCATGACAAACTCTATGAAGTCTGAGAACAAGTTAGATGGAGCTTCTAACTTCAGAGCATGGAAGACAAGGATTGACCTCATCCTTGCTAAGAATAAAGTGTTGGATATTGTGAAAGGAAAGATCGTGAAGCCAAAGCTTAAAGAAGGAGAAGAGAAGGAACTGCAGAATGTTGCAGCTATGGAGAAGTTCAAAGATGTTGACATCAATGCCATGAGTATCATAGTGGATTCCATAAAAGATCACTTGATACCCTACATCTCCCATCTCGACTCATCGAAGAAGATGTACGATGCCCTAACAAATCTCTTCTCAGTTAGAAACATTGGACAAGTTATGAGTCTGAAGAATGAGCTCCGTGACATGAAGATGAATGATGATGACAGCATAACATCATACTTTGTAAGGATCTC
>ML777909.1:508212-556846 GCA_009831015.1 Picea engelmannii | reverse complement strand
GATGGTGATGGTGATGTTCATGATCTAGTCATGAAATAGTCTAGATGACTATATTGATGCTACCGGGTAAATGGTATGTTTTGTGCTCAAGTCCATTACCTGTAAATACCTCTCTAGCTAGGAGGGAGTGTTAATATTATGGTCGTTGCGGGAGGTATTTACCCCCACGTGTGAACCTGACGAGAATAGAAGACTCCGGGAAGCAAGAGAAACCCTAATGAATTGGCTAATAACCCTAGAAGCCTTGTCGGTTCAAGAAGATAATTTATATTAGGCTATTAGCCTCCAAGAGAAGAAGTCGGCCATAAATAATAATAATATACTAAACAGACACTATCCAGAAGGAGAAGTCGGCCCCAGCAAATCTGGCAGAACCAGTATAAATACAGGGCGCCCGTTCTCATTTGTCACATCTCAGGACTGCAGTTTTCCCAGTTGGTGCGCACTGCAGTTGCAGTTGGTGCGCAGGTTTGGAGGAGGGTTGCAGGTGCAGCTGCAGCAGAAGCTAGTTTCAGTATTGGCTTGAATATCTCTAGGCTAGGGTTTGGACTATCTGATCAGCTTTTTGTGATGCGCTATCCTTGGGGAGAGATGCGCTGTCCTTTGTTTTGCTATCTAGCCTAGGGTTTGCTTCCGAAGGAATTCTCAGGTCAAGGTTAAGGTGCTCGGAGGGAGGCTTCGGCCTGTGGTTGGGTGACGAGGGTATCGTCAATGGTTAAACGAGCACACCATCTTTTATATTCTAATAATATGTACTTTTATAAAGTAGATATTTAGTTTTATACATACGAAATTTATACTTTTATAAAGTATGGGGATGATATTTTATAGAGCATGCACGGAGCCCTCATTGCATACTTAGTCAGTTTTTGGATCACGGGTTCTCGGGCTGGCGGGCTCAAAATTGGGCCTCTGATGTTCTGTGCCCTACAAATAGGACCGACAATTCCGCGATATACAAAATGACACGCGGAGTTGCGGACTATAGAAATTTATCAGAAATTAATAATGTATGTTACATATCTCTGGAAATTACATGAACATTTAAAAGCATATAATAGAATAGTAATAACGTCTGTTACAAAGGTTCGTGGAGAAAAACACAAAAAAATTAGCATTCTCGAATTAGTTTGCTTTAAAACTAAGGCTTTTCTTGGACAAAAAAAATATAGCATTATCGAATTAGTTTTATTTGCACGCATTTTATAGAGCATGCACGGAGCCCTCATTCCATACTTAGGCAGTTTTTGGATCGCGGGTTCTCGGGCTCACGGGGTAAAAAATGGGGCTCTGTTGTTCCGTGCCCTACAAATAACACCGAGAGTTCCATGATATACAAATTGACAAGCGGACTTGCGAACTATAGAAACTTATTATAAAATAAATAATGTTTGTTACATATCTCTGGAAATTACATCAACATTTAAAAACATACAATAGAATAGTAATAACGTCTGTTACATAGTTTCGTGGAGGAAAACACAAAGAAATTAGCATTCCTGAACTAGTTTGCTTTAAAGCAAAGGGTTATGGACATAGAGAAATCAAAATCTATCAAAGTATAGGTTCCTGGACACCCAAAAAGTTAGCATACAATAGAATAGTAACAACGTCATTCAAGACAAAAAAAATTAGCATACAATAGGACACAAGAAATGTAGCAGATCTGAATTAGTTTTCTTTGGAACAAATAAGAAAGGTTCCTGGAAACCCAAAATTTAGTATACAATAAAGGCATTGTCGAATCAGTTTTCTTTGGAATTTATCAAAAATTAATAATGTTTGTTACATGTTTCTGGAAATTTAAATGTGTTTGTCATATAGACTGGGATTGGGGCTCCCACGGACCATAAAAAGAAATAAGTACAAGAATTAGGAACGTCGAAAGAAGAAGTGCACGATGGTAGAGAGGAAGACATGAAAAGAAGAAATTGGAAGTTATGAGTCTTTGGTTACAGTTTTCTATTTAAAGAGGTCATGAGTGGATTGATAAAGAAAACAAGATGACAGCATAGAATTAAACTGGATTGATAAAGAAAACAAGATGACAGCATAGACTTAAACTGGATTGATAAAGAAAACAAGATGACAGCATAGACTTAAACTGGATTGATAAAGAAAACAAGATGTCAATATAGACTTACTATGAAGCCGATGCGTTTTTGTTGTTGTTGTCGATGGTCAGTGGAGTCCTATTGACCGGTTGTAGCCCTTCCTAGACGAGGTTGTCCATTCTCTGTTGGAACCATTCTTCGATGTAGCTTTTCATGGGGGTCGTGTTGATTTCATCCCGAATTTATATGTCATAAAGGTCATTTTCTAATTTCCTTAGATCCATTGAAATACTATGCAGACTCTGTTCAATTTCGTCATTGTGTGCCGCATAGTCCAATACCCAACGCTCGTGCTCATCTAGACGATGTTCAAGTATGCCATAAAACTTTTTGAAAGACAACCCCTTTAAAATATCAACTTGTTCCTGGATGGCTTCTTTGGTGATTGACAAGGATTTGAGAATTAAGTTTGGATCTTGAACCTCGTTGGTAGTTCTCGCTAAGTCCATCTCGAGCAGGCTTGTGAATAAATCTTCCTTTTCTGATATGACTTGTTTACATGATTTGACAATGAGCTCCAGGTTGTTAACTTTCTTTTGCCAGCATGCTTTTACTTTTTTGGTCCGCTTTGGGGAGGGGAGTTTCTCTTGTCTTCTTTTCAATTCCGATGTGTTGACGACATAGTTGGCAAAATGGGCCAGCACCTGATCACAGAAATGTTGTTCATTTTTTAAATTCGCCTCCAAATGTTGCAGGAAATCATTGGCCTTCTTTCCAAAGGAAACTAAATTTTGCATATTTTCCAGGCTTCAGTAACTAGTTGCATTCTTTTGTTGATGTTATTCTCTACAAGGGCTCTAGAGCATGCAAGGAGGGTAGAGGATACTTTCATCTTGGCTGCAGTGGTAGCAGGCATGATTTTTGCCAAAGGACTGGCAAATTCCGGGGTTGCAATGAAAGCCTACTCAAATTCGTTGAGGTGGTCTTTCAGATTGGCATTTTCTGTCTCAATTTCTCCAATGGAATCATGAAGAATTTCACCGGTTACCTGGTGAAATGAGGAGATTTGGGATGGCCGCATTTCCCTAAAGTTAATCTCTGTGCGAGATTTGTCTTTCCTGTTTGTTACATCTCTCTTTTCAATGACCATACTTTTAGATTGGTTGTCAAAAATAACGCTCTGGATTACGAAGGATTCATCTACGTCAAAAAAGCCGGTCTCAGATATTTCCACCGCGGACGACCCAATTTTCTGCATGTGCTCAGTTTCAATTTCAAGTTGTAGTTTTCCACTTTCAATTTTGGGTTCCTCTGCCTGCCCTGCATTGTTTTTTCTCTTCTTCATCAGTGGAATTTTGTGAGAACTATCAATATTTATGCGAGGAGGGTTCTTATCTCCTCCTCCATTCGAAGATTTCTAGGTTGCTTTCTTACTAGGGTGGATCGTCAAAGCGATGCTCCGTGATGTCATGCTCTTGGGAGTGTTGGCGGGGGACTAGGTACTCTTCTCACCGGATACTTTTCCATGTTGTCTATACAATTCAGTCGCGCTTTGCAATGTCTCTGTGTCGCAATCGGCAGAAGCAAGATTGTTGTCGACACTGTCCCTGTCTTGGGTCAGGTGTCTATGGATAAAAGAGGTGTTAAAGCAAGATTGTTGTCGACAGTGTCCCTGTCTTGGGTCAGGGTCGAACCCGTTTAGCCTTTCAGCGTACGTTAGGTTCAATTTCTTGAAATGGGCGGAAAACTAGTCAATCTTGTTGATGTTTCTGCACACGAAGTCTCCGACTTTCCAAGGTAGAGGAATGAACTGGTTTTTTTTTTCTTGTCATGGAAAAAATGCAACCAGTGGTTGTATTGCCTTGTTATTTCTGCAACAAACATCTTGTCCGTGATGTGGTATGGAAGGAAGATGGGATTTTCCTTAGAGCCAAAGACCATGAGGACACTGTGATTTTCCTCTTACTCAAGTGTGCCTTTCCTGTTCAAAAACTTGGTTGCCTGGCCAGAAATTCGCGGAGCATCCTTGCCTAACAGTAAATCTTTGAAAACTGAGACAAAGCCATTAAAAAATTCATAAAAACAATGGGAGGCCTTGTGCCTCCACAAGGCCTCATACCAGAATGTTATTGGGTCGAATCCACAGTTTATTTTATTGAAAAGAGAAAGTTTTGGAAACGGGCAGCAATGCACAATTGCGAAAATCAAGTAGGATGACATATAAAATTTATTCGATTCTTTGAATCATGACAGTTGGGAACAGATCTCGATGGAAATTAGCTCCCCCCAATCGAAAATGTATTGTTCCTTGTTTGTGAAATACAAAATATAAATAATTATATGGGAAATGCTTGTCGTGGATGCTTGTCCCGTTATTCTTGTAAACAACCAAGTAATTTCCCGGAATGGATTTCTAAAGGAACTTACCTACAACCTTGTGATATCTTCAGGAACTGTTGTCGGGTCTTCGAGGAAGTCGGCTAAGATGTCCAACCCATTATCATGTTTTTCTAGAAACTGCTTGCAGTCTTGTCCTCTGAACATCAATGTTGGCTCCGACAATTTTAACATCTTGCGGAAGACCTGAGGTGACAAAGAAATGGGAGAATGGTCGCATAGTGGAATAATTCTTTGGCCTGGAATATATTTTTCGGCGCACCAAGAGACCACCTCCTTACAGTAAAAAACCTCAGGGACACAACCTGCATGAGCGATTCCAGAGGTCCAAATCACTTCATTTTGGGCGGAATGGGATGAATAGTAAAAGTATGCCCTGGACCACTGGAAGTTCTGGTCCTCATGTGCGAACATATTTATTGTATCTCCACAAAACTGTTGTCGACCTGCTGCCATAAATCTACAAGAACGCTTGTTTTCTCTAAACGATGAATGAAATGAAAAGTTGGAAGGGATAATATAACCCTGCGCAAATTTTGGTCCAAAGCGTGTGAATGGGAGATGTCCTTGAGACTTTCGTTGATTAATGACAATTTGGATGGTTGTTGCATGATGCGTTGTTAACATTAAACACTAGTAATTGCATACATAGAAATGCGAACATGGTGGATATTGCAATGAGCGATTAAGCATTGTAGATTTCTTGAGCGGCCCAACACGACGACACGTGTTCGAGATGAACAATCGGAAGGGACAAAATAACTCTCCACACATCTTGGTTTAATGTGTAATAATGGGAGATCTCCTCGAGCGTTTCACCCATTAATGACAATGTTGACGGTTCCTACATGGTCAGTTGTTAGCATGAAAGGTTTCTAATTGCATAGCAAGAAAGTACAGAGGTCGCGGGCACGAGAAAAAAACAGCTACAAAATAGGGTTGCAAGGTACAACCGTTGAAGGTGAGGGCACGAGGGTCAAATTGTATGTCTCAGAACTTTTTGAGTGCAATACGCGTAACAACGAAGAGGGTATGGTAGGACAGCCCAAAGGGCAATTTGTATATGACTAATAAGAGCATAACTAATGTATATCAGGAAGGACAGGAAGTTAGTGGGGATGGAAGGCATCTAGAGATACTTTGAAACATTTGTGAGCCGTGGTAGAGTGAAGCTTGCGAGTTCGACGAGCCCGCGTTGGAATTGTAGATCACGGAAGTTTTGAGTGCAAGATTTACATGACGCAACAAGAAGTAGAGTTCGAAACCGCGAACCCGCTAACTGTGGCCATAAAATTGGCCAAGTCTGGAAAGCAACAACGGTCGGTCGAATTCGTCGTGTGATTATATATATGGAGATAAATATATGTCAACTCGCCAACGCTGGAACTCGCGATCATAGAAAGGCGATTAAGTATATAACCACGAAGCAATAATACAAGGGAAGAAAAAAGGGAAAAAGGACCAACGAGTCCGCGGTGGAATTGTAAATCACGAAAATTTTGAGTGCAATATGTATATCACGGAACAAGAAGAAGCAGAGTTCGAATGCGCCAACCTGAAACACTGACTAAGAATTGGAGATTTCGTGAACCCATGAATAGGAGGATCCAAAATAGGGTCACAAGGTCTGCCAAGAACACGTGAGGGCCCGAAGGTCAAATTGTATCGTTCAGAACATTTGAATGCATAATCTGTAACACGGAAGAGGGGACGATGTCGGAACCCGGTAGTCAATTTCTATATTGCGAAGGGCTCGATGCGAACTGTTTCATATTACTATGTGCAACTGTCACTTGTAAGAGTCACTAGTAAGAGCATAACCAATGTATATTAGGAAGCACATTTGTGAACCGTGGTACAGTGAAGCTTGCAAGTTCAAGGAGTCCGCTGTAAAATTGTATATCACGGAAGTTTTGAGTGCAAGATGTACATCATGGAACAAGAAGAAGTAGAGTTTGTGACTGCCAACCCGATGACCGCGGCCATAAAATTGGCTAAGTATGGAAAACAATAGCGGTCGGTTGTATTCCTCGTGTGATTATATAGATGGAGATAAAGATGTCAGCCCGCCAATGTTGCAACCCACGATCATAGAAAGGCGACTAAGTATATAACTAGAGAGCCATAATACAGGGGAAGAAGAAAAGGGGAAAAGGACAAAGCAGTCCATGGTGGAATTGTAGATCACGAAAATTTTGAGTATAAGATGTGAACCCGGTAGTCAATTTGTATATTGCAGAGGGTCGGATGCCAACTGAGGCAGCGAGAGATACTTTGAAACATTTGTGAACCGTGGTACAACGAAGCTTGATGCCAACCCGAAATAGTATCCAAGAGTTGGACATTTCATGAACCCGACAATAGGAGGATCCAAAACAGGTTGACAACGTGTCTGCAGAAGACGCACGTCCCCGATGTTCAACTTGTATCGTTCCGAACATTTGAATGCATAATCTGCAACACATAAGAGTGGACGATGTCATAATCCAGTAGTCAATTTGTATATTACGGAGGGTGCGATGCTAGTTGTTTCGTACCTATGTGTCCAGTTGTCACTACTAAGAGCTAATTTAGTATTGAAAATCATTTTTTAGATACTGTTAGATACTTCATAGGGATTAGCATCTGTAAACAATGGCAATCTCCACCCCGCTAGCCCTGCATTCTGTGTGTCTTTGTATATCGTGAAAATGGAAGCGTTGTTTGGAGGACACAAAACAATAGAAGTGCAATGTTGAGTCAGCCAATCCGCAGGTCCGCTTGTCAATTTGTATATCGCGGAATTCTGGGTGCTATTTGTAAGACACACAACAATGGAGGCCCAATTTTGAGCCTGCCCGCCTGAGAACCCACGATCCAAAATGTCGCTAGGTATGGAATGCAGAATCCGTACATGCTCTATAAGATATCATGTCCATACTTTATAGTCCCATAATACACAGGAAGAAAAAAAGGGAAAAAGGATGGAGTAGTTCGCAGTGAAATTGTAGATCACGGAAATTTTGAGTGGAAGATGTATATAACAGAACAAAAAGGAACAGAGTTCAATTGCAACAACTCGACAACTGGAGGCATAAAATTCACTAAGTATGAAAAGGAACAGCAGGCGGTCCAATTCGCCATGCGAGGATATAGATGGGGATAAAATTGGCGCCAACCTGGCAACTGTGGACATAAAATTAGCCAAGTATGGAAAGCAACAGCAGTCGGTCGGATTCGTCGTGTGATTATATAGATGGATATAAAGATATGTCAACCCGCTAAAGCTGGAGTTGCACATTTTGTGAACTCGGCAATGAGAGGATCCAAAACATGCTGAGAAGGTGTCTGCAAAAGACGCGAGGCCCCGACGTTCAAATTGTATCGCTTCAAACATTTGAATGCATAATCTGTAACACGAAAGAGCGAACGATGTCGAAATCCGGTAGTCAATTTGTATATTGTGGAGGGTGCAATCCCAATTGTTTCGTACCTCTGTGTCCAGTTGTCACTACTAAGAGCTAATTTAGTATTGAAAATATTTTTTTAGATACTATTAGATACTTCATAGGGATTAGCATCCGTAAACAATGGCAATCTCCACCCTGCCAGCCCTGCATTATGTGTGTCAATTTGTATATCACGGAACTGGGAGCGCTGTTTGGAGGACACAGAACAATAGAAGTGCAATGTTGAGCCAGCCAGTCCCTAGGTTCGCTTGTCAATTTGTATATCGTGAAATTTTGGGTGTTATTTGTAGGGCACAGAACAATGGAGGCCCAATTTTGAGCCCGCTCGCCCGAGAACTCACAATCCAAAATGTCGCTAGGTATGGAATGCGGAATCTGTAGATGCTCTATAAAATATCATATCCATATTTTATAGTCCCATAATACACGAGAATAAAATAAGGGAAAAAGGACGGAGGAGTTCGCAGTGGAATTGTAGATCATGGAAATTTTGAGTGGTAGATGTATATGACGAAACAAGAAGTAGCAGAGTTCAATTGCGCCAACTCGCAGAAGAATATCTAGTGTTTGATTATTAATGCAAATGCTTTCAAACCCTTGCCGAGTTCTCACCAGTTAAGGCATAAATTTCAGATCACGGAAGTATCTTTCGTACCACTGTGTCCACTTGTCACTAGTAAGAGTATTGTTGATGTATATCAGGAAGGACATGAAGTTGATGGGGATAGAAAGCAACAACAGATACTTTGAACGAAGTTAATGTATACGAGGAACCTGCAGTGGAATTGTAGATCACAGATGTTTTGAGTGCAAGATGTATATACCGGAACGATAAGCAGTTGGGTTTGCAAGCACCGGCCCCGCAGCACCGGCCATAAAATTGGCTAAGTATGGAAAGGAACATCGGTCGGTCGGATCCTTCATGTGAGGATATAGATGGAGATGAAGACATGTCAGCCCGCCAACTCTAGAACCAGATACCATAGAAAGGGCACTAAGTATATATCCAGAAAATGATAACGAGTGGGAAGAAGAAAAGGTCAGTTCGTATGCGTCGATCCGGCAACCGCGGCCATAAAATTGCCTAGGTATGGAAAGGTACATCGGTTGGTCGGATTCGTCATGTGAGGATACAGATGGAGATGAAGATATGTCAGCCCGTGAACCCTGCAACCACCCATCATAGAAAGACGACTAAGTATAAAACCAGAAAGCCATAATGGACGGGAAAAGCAAAATGGGAAAAGGGATAAGTACCTGACAGTCGAAAAAACCTTTTTTTTTTTCCGTTTATTAATGGCAATGTTTTCGAACCCCTGTTGGGTTCTCACTAGTAAAAGCATAAACTGCAAATCGCTGAATTTCTTTGGTTGCAAGATGTATATGACGGAACATGGGACATAGGTGTTGGGTACCGCGAACCCGGGGCCTGGTGGCCAGATAACTGGCTAAGTATTGGCCAAGAGAAAGGTTTGATATCTATTTTAATAGTATTCATACTAGTATCTATCAATGGAGAAAGTTTTCATATTTATCTGAATAGTATTCATACTAATATATATTAATGGATTGTTTATGTTTCAAATGCAAATGATCTCCCAATCTGCAGGATGCTCTTCGGTTCGCAAATTTCGTTGAAACCACGAAAAGTTTTACTGCAAGATGTACAAAGCGCAACAAGAAACATGAATTTGCATTGTGGTCTCAACGAGATAAACTCCTTATCATCTATTCATCTTGTATTCCTTGCAATGGCATGAGAAAACGCCGGCTCTCCACAAACATCAATATCTAAATTAAATTAAATGCAATCAAAATTTGGTGTGACTTAAGTAATTAAGACAGCTTCGACCATTCCTTTATTAATGCCAAGCTTTTCGAACACCTGGTCAGTTACGAGCAGTTAAAGCATAAATTGCAGACTACAAAAGTTCTTTTGCTGTAAGATGTATATGGTAGAACAGGGAACATAGTTGTTTAATATTGCAAACCCAAACATAATTGCCTAAGCTTTGCCGAAGAGGAAGTTTTTTGTATTTATTCCAATAGTACTCATATTAGTATATATGCACGGATATTATCAAATAGAAGAAGCTGCAATATATCCAACATACTGAACAGGAAAATTGCGTCAACACTTGAGCCGTCTTGTTGTAACTCATTAATTCATTCTATTTACGAAACCCAAAGAATGGAAGTAGGACGGGTCCTCCAATTTCTTTCTTTAAATACAGAGCTGACACCACATAAGTATGGCTTATGAAAAATTATTCTTAAATGTAAAATGTAAAGAAAGAACAAACCAGGCTTTATTTAGATTGAAGTAGTGGGCAACAGAAAGAAAAGCTTGTCGTTCATGTTTAACGACACAGGGGAAGAAGGTACAAAATACAATTAAAACAAATACCAAAAATTGGAAAATACTATTAAAAAATAAACCAAAATTATTCTATATTCAAATAAGATGGGTAACAAAATACAGTTGACGCTATTTGCGACAACAATTGCAATTTTGCCTGCCGCCAACCAATAAAAAATATGCACATTGATGAAGCTTCTTGACAGTTTTCTTGACGTTCAAACTCTTTATTCGTAAAAAAATGAGTTGAATATCAATTTTGGGTTGTGTACTTAATCGGTGTTGCCAACTACATCTATCCCAATTTTTTGAATACCTTGTCTCTTCCAGATATGGCATGCTTGCAATGGCTGCTTATTCAACATTCCATTCTTTGTCAAGTATTAATTTCCCTTTGCCGTCGAAAAGTTGGGGTTTAAGGTGCTTTCCTTGCAATGTTCCTGACCCTTGACATCCGAGACAACTTATAAATGTGATTCAGGCCAATTTCAAAGTGGACGGAGTCATTTTATGTCACAACAGCTATGGCAGAGGAAAAAAATTCAAGTATGTAGTGATTGGTATTCTCTCTGTATTCGATCATCTGTTTGGTTGAAAAGCCTTCCTGAAGATTTGTATGTTGAACTTCTTTGTTTTATTACAGTAAATTGGAAGAAACGTCCAACCCAGATGCAAAATGAAAATCTGTTGAGGTACATAACTTCTTCGGGCAGCAGAGGTGTGGCAAGTGCATCAAATGCTGCAGAACGCACCAACACAGGTCTGGAAGTGTATCAAATGTTGCAGATGGCATCAAAATATATCTTTCCTCATAGCGGTGGAGGTATGGCGGCCCATAGAAAGGTCTGGAATGTTCGGAGGTGACGCCAAATATGTGGAGTCTGCAACTACATTCAGAGGAAACCGAACAAATTTTGACAAAGAACATGGCTTTCTGTCAAGTCGGTTACCAGACCCACATGTAGCTCATCAAACTTTGAAATAACAACTTTTGTAGTGATAATATGTCGTTTTATCCACCCATACAGTTTATGTTATCCGCCTCTGGTTACATTCACAAATGGAGTAATATTTTGCATCATTTACGAACATGACAGACCATTTTGCAAGCCACTGTAAATGTGTCGCCCCCGAGAAAGACAAATTCTTGTGGGATCTGTACAATTCGATACACTTGTCAAATATGTGTTGTTGGAAGAAGCTATATAATTAAACAAAGAACTATTTTGCACATGACCTCAAAATCCATTACAATTCCCAGCAAGAAAACAAAGAAGTTCAACAAACAAATCTCCAAGTAGCCTTTTCAACCAACCAAAGCATCGAACACAAGGAGAACACCAACAAGAACATACTTGTTCTTTTTTTTTCCTCCTCTCTGAGTTTCTCTTGTATAACAAAGTTTTTTTTTTACTTAAAGCTTACATCACATAAAACCAATCTCTCTTCTTTCATCTGCCCCTCAATCGCATCTCTAAGTTGTCTTACATGTCCATGACCAGAAACATTAAAATGAAGGCACCCTAAAGCACAACTCTTTGATGATAGAGAGAAATGGAAATAAGTATTTAAAAGCAAAGCTGGATGATCTTTTGTAGATTTTGTGTTGATACGTTTGAATGACAGATGTTCTCGATATTTTCGCTTATTAATGCCAATCTTTTCGAATATGTACGTTGAATAGTGACTAGCATCACGTATTAAAATTCCCATATCTGAGCAGATTCTCAAATCTGACATCTAATATATGCACAATATTAAAGAGGGACATGACGTCAAGGCCTCTGTGGGTGACACATTCGTGAACTATGCTGGAGATTTTAAGAAAACTAAAACAACACAAGCAAAAAAATAAAATAAATCTATTTTCGCAAATTCAAAATGCAGGCAAAAAGAAATTATCAGATGCCATAATATTTGTTTGTCTATTCATTTTAATGGGAGATGTCCTCGAGCTTTCCAGTTATTAAAGCCCATCTTTTCGAACCTGTCTGGTCGGTTCTGACTTTTGAAAGCATATTTAATGTGTATTGGGAAGCGCAAAAGGTAGCGGGGATGGAAAATGTAACAGATGTTACTACTATTTTTATGTGTTTTTGTCCACGAGCGTATGTAAAACGTATGTAAAGAAAAGTAGTTCGAGAATGCTAATTTTTTTGGACATGAGCCCTTGAAATTCAAATAGTCCGCAAATCTGATTGTCAATTTGTATATTGCGGAACTCTCCATGCTATTTGTAGGATACGGAACAACAAAAGCCCAATTTAGAGCCCGCCACCCCGAGAACCCGCGATCCAAAAAATGCTTACTATTTTTTTTTTTTGTGTTTTTGTCCACCAACGTATGTAAAACGTACATAAGGTAAACTATTTCGAGAATGCTAAATTTTTTGGACATGAGGCCCTTAAAATTCAAATAGTCTGCAAGTCCACTTGTCAATTTGTATATCGCGGAACTCTCCGATTGTCAATTTTTAGCCGGCCACCCCGAGAACCCATGATGCAAAAACTGGCTAAGTATGGGATGAGGGCTCCGTGCATGCTTTATATATATACTTTATAAAATTACATATTTCCTATGTTTAATTTATGTTGTCCAGGAAACCTATAATTTGATAAATTTCAATCTCTTCTGTCCAGGAGCCCTTCTTTTAAAGAAAACTAATTCGAAATTGCTAATGTATACACCGAACACGACCTGTCATAGTTCGATACAACGTATCCGTGAACCCGCGTCCATAAAACTGGCTAAGTATGCAACCGAACGACGGTCGGTCGGAATGATCGCAGAGCTCTCTGTGCTATTTGCAGGGCACAGAACAACATAAGCCCAATTTTCAGCCCGCCACCCCGAAAACCCGCGATCATTAACTTATGTTGTCCAGGAAACCTATAATTTGATAAATTGCATTCTCTTCTTTCCAGGAGCCCTCCTTTTAAAGAAAACTAATTTGGGAAAGCTAATGTATACATCGAACACGACCTGTCATAGTTCGATAGAACCTATCCACGAAGCCGCGTCCATAAAATTGGCTAAGTATGCAACCGAACGACAGTTGGTCGGAATGACCACGGAAATGCAATTTACAAGAGGAAGATAGAAGGGAGAGAACAACTATATCGCCCACACAACAAAAGGTACTCTCATAACTATGAAACCATAGTAACACAGAACCATGGAAAAAGCATCGACAACTATGAAATATACTTTGAGGCCGACAAACTCTGCTTCAACGCGTAAGATATGCAATATACATCGCCTGCAATTTTTTAGTCTGTTACTTTATCTTAATAGTATTCTATGCAAACTACACTTCAAAAAAATGTAACCAAAGATCCAATCGCGGATGTAACATCCCAACATTGCAAACCCTGGGCAAACAAGAACAAGAAGAAAATAAGAACCCAACGAAGAAGCACCAAAAGGCCCAAGTGCAGGTGCAGGACTGGAACTCTGCAAAGTCGAATCAAGCAACAATAAACAACATACAACAAAGAAAGAAGCAAGCAACAACCACTCCCCCAGGAACGATGTTATTCCAATCGCGATTGCAGAAACCCAAACGTGTAAACCGCAACAACACGAACAGGCAAGCAAGAACAACAACATGCAAATAAGAAATCGGTGCCATGCAAAAAACAAGCATGGACCAGTGAACCAACAATGCCGCTGGAGCATATAAATTTTAAAAACAGAAGAAAATGTCTTGTAACAAGCCTGTTAAGTAACCATTCAACACTACCAAGCCTATTAGGTAAACATTTAAGTTTGTCAGAAGTGCTCTATAAACATTTAAGAAAAAAATTCAATGTGGCAGGTCTCTGACGTATCCCAAAAAAAATATTATATTTTTTGTAACAATAGTTCGAACACCAGAGAATGCCAAACTTTGGACATGCCACCATATCAAACATTGCCATAAATTTACCTAGCATAAAATGCTAAACCAAACATTTGAATCAATGATAGCATTAATCCACCTTTGACGAATACATAACAATATATATAATTCAAAAAGACCATATACGATCAAATACTTTGGATATGCCAACATATATAACATTGGGAATAGTGAAGCCAACAATAAGACCTCCAATCCCTTGTCTAATCAGATCATGACAAGTATGGTACTTTTTTTATATATAAAAATCGATGTTTTCAATTCACTGGTTCCAACAATAGATAATATGGATGCATTGTTCTCGGTGTATTGTTCTCAAATGTACAATCAAAAAGCTTAAAAAAGATGCAGGTATTCCTCCCACATGGCACCCTTATGCTCCCATGTAGCATCTCTAAGACTGTAGCAGGTCCATTGGACCTTTACTAGGCTAATGGTCCAATTACTGCGCACTTTGACCTTCCTATCCAATATGTGCACCGACTCGACTCAGAATTCACCCTTGTGCTCTACTTGGATCACAGTCCAATCAATTACGTGGTTATCATCGAGCACATACTTCTTAAGAAAAGTCACATGAAACACGTTATGAATGCACATGTGATCCAAAATGGATCCAAGGCCAAAATTTAAAATTTCTCGAAATTAGACGAAACCAACGCCATTGCGTAGGGCTCGTCGTGCCGATTCTGACAATATATTTTTTTTCCAAAAAAGGACATCGTATGCGAAAGTTATCGTGTTTTGAACTTTTTCCTAAACAGGCAAAAAGTCAAAGGTCAAAGCCAATTGGTCAAAGTTCGTACAACTGACGTGGCAGATGACGTTAGCAGGACATGAGGTAGCACTAGGCATGCCATGTATCAGTCATTTTTGGATTTTTCAGGGGTGATTTGGACCAGTAAAAAAGTGACACATGGCATTGTACGAAAGTGACACGTGGCACTGTACATAGGTGACACGTGGCAATATGTATGTGATGTGGGCTAGTGACAGGAAGACACGTGGCAGTTCGAAACGCTGATGTGAAAGTACAGATGGTTGATGTGGCAGTTGACTTGGCATGCTGACGTGGCAGTACAGACGCTGACGTGGCAACTAATTGGGAAGGATGACATGGCAACTAACTGGGCAGGCTGATGTGGAAGTACAGATGCTAACGTGGTTGCTAACTGGGTAGGCTGACGTGGCTCGATCCAATCAGGGGGTGACATGTGGCCCAATCAGAGGGTGCCACGTGGTAACCCAAATTTGCCAATGTGGGCTAGGTCGAATTTTTAGGGCCCTGGTCACATGGGAGCGCCACAAGACCAGGAGACCAATATTTGGGGGTTGCATGAGTTGTGCTAAATTTGGCGGATTTGGCCAAATTTGGAGGAGTTTACCAGATCTGGGCTAGATTTTAGTGGAGTTTTGCCTAGAAAATGGGATTTGAGCCCAAAAAGAGCCCAGAAAGAGGGGGGAAGTTGTGATTTCGACCCCCAACTCTAAATATACTTAACCATGCTTGTTTGTCATGGAAAGGAGGTTCAGATACAACAAAATGATGAAGGATTTGTGAAGATCAAACAATTTTTATGCAGGGAAGCCATTGAGGAAGGGAACTTTGGAGGCCATTTACGGGAGCTACGCTCAACCTTTTTCAGTGTCATTAGTTGTTTTGGATTCTTGAGGTTGATCATAACACAGCCGGACCAGTTTGTAATCCATTTGAGATAATTCTAGTATAATTTTGAAGCATTGAAGATTAATAAGAAAGCTTCCCCCACTGAGACAAAGGCCCAGAGACGTAGGCAACCTTGCCGAAATCCGTTAACAATCTTGGCGTTATAGTTTGTTGATCTTAATGTTTACTTTTTGTTCTGTATTGTTTATGATGGATGCAACATTCTTACATTAAAATATTCTTCTTCTCTTGATTCCTAAGTGGTAAATCAACTCATGCATAAACTTAACCATAGTCTTTAAAAGATCAATTTTGGATCAAGTGGTATCAGAGCAGGTTGACAGTTGGTTGTTTGAGTTTGCATGATTACCAGTGAAAAGCTAATTCATGATGAAGGAGAGCTTGTAGAAGGATATCTAGAGATTGGATCAAAAAAGAGGACATCTCAAAGTGAGAAGATGGCATCAGAAGAAGGACTTTCTCAAAATGAAAGAGAGTTTCAAAGAACTTTATTTGCCATGTTAGAGATGGTAAAAGTGTTGTATGATGATTACTTGGAACGGAAGAGACTGGTTCAAGGGGAATATTCAAAGCAAGCCAAAAGTGAAGAAGGAGAGGACCCTCCAAAATCTCCTCCTTTACTTCCTTCATCTCCATCTTCTTCTTCTTCAAGTACAAGTTTAGATACTACTTCTTCAAGAAAACATTCTCATAAACATAAGTCTGATATGCCATTACTTAAACTTGATGTGAAATTTTTTTTTCCTATGTATGATGGCGAAGTTAATGCTGAGAAACTTGATAACTGGGTTAGATAGATGGAGGTATATTGTAATGTGCAACAAATCAAAGATGAGGCAACCAAAGTTAGATTGGAATCGCCTTGTCTTGAAGGCAAAACTCTCATCTGGTGGCAAAGTAAGATGCAACATGGAACTCGATAAGTTGGTAAGATTTTTCCATCATGGCATGATTTTATTTCCACACTTAGAAAAAAGTTATATCCATTGGGATATAAGGAAAAGGCTTTAATTGAATGGAAAAATCTTAAGTTAAGGAAAGGACAATCGATGTAGGAATATACAAATGAATTTCGTAAGATGGCTTTGATGTTAGATGTTCCATTAACTACACAAGAAACTCTTATGAAGTATATAGGAGGTTTGCCTGATTATATTCGTAATACTTTATTTATGTTTGGACCTAATAATCTTGATGAGGTTTACGTTCAAGCAATATATATTGAAACAGGAAAAAATGTAGTTAGTGTATCAGGGGAATCATCTTCAAAGAAATATGGAAAAGGCAAAGGGAATGGGAATAAAGCAAATTCAACGACAGTAAAGGAAGAGAAGCTATCTTGCAAGCATTGCAAGAAAAAAGGGCACGATGATGACCATTGATGGAAATTGCACCCAGAGAAGAGACCAAAGTGTTTTAAAGAGAGGAAAGGGAGGCAAAAATTTGCAACAACAACATGGCCAACAAAATTGGGATCAGATTCAGGTGATGAGTCTAAGATTACAACAGTTGGTTTGACAGGTAAAATTGGTGATGGTTTTGATTCAAGAAG
This sequence comes from Picea engelmannii, assembly GCA_009831015.1. Taxonomy (NCBI): domain Eukaryota; kingdom Viridiplantae; phylum Streptophyta; class Pinopsida; order Pinales; family Pinaceae; genus Picea; species Picea engelmannii. Next base: position 539,447 of record ML777909.1, on the reverse strand, counting down.
TAAATTGTTTCATATAAGGGTCATAATGAAACATACTAAGATTGACACATTAATAGATAGTGGATCTCAATCTAACTTAATTTCGGAAAAAGTGGTTAAGAAATTGGGATTAAACACTAAGATGCATCACAAACCCTATTCACTAAATTGGATAAGCAAAGATCGTAAATTGCCCATAACAAAGCAATGTATCATAAAGTTTGCAATTACATCTAAGTATGTGGATGAAGTAATATGTGATGTGGTGCCGCTAGAAACATGTGGAATGGTCTTAGGAAGCCCTTATTTATATGATCACAAAGAAATATTCTACAGGGAATATAATCAATATCACTTATTTAAGAAAGGCAATGAATATGTTGTGCATGCTCATCGTATAAAAGCAAATCAATATCTTCTAACCATGGAACAATTAAAGAAGGCAACTTATGCAAGCAATACTCATATAATTGTACCAAGTAAAGCAGTTGATCTTAAGCATGAACATGAGATGGTTGTAGGATGGGAGTTCAATCATACTTTGTTTCAAGATAAGTTAATGTCGTGCAAGCCAGTCAAACATATTGGTTCATTTTCAAGCATATTTATGATGTTATCGTTGCTAATTTTTTCTACATGGATGGTAGTGGATTAAGTAAGATGTGAACGAGTTCAAATGGCTAACAATATGCTTTCAGTTGTCATGGTTATTATGCAATTGATTATGATGCGACAGGTGCACAAGACGGAGTTTAAAGACAAAGGACAAGTGGGGAGGCCTATCCTGCACTTGATGACTAGTTAATACCCTTTTGGAGGACCAAAAGGTCTTAGTGGGGAGGAATGATCCAAAATGGATCCATGAAGGCCAAAATTTCAAAGTTCTCGGAATCGGACGAATCCGGTGCCATTGCGTAGGGCTCATCGTATCGATTTCGACGATATTTTTTTTTTCCAAAAATGCACACCGTATGTGAAAGTTATTGCATTCTTAACTTTTTCCCAAACAAGCAAAAAGTCAAAGGTCAAAGTCATCTGGTCAAAGGTCGTACAATGGACGTGGCAGATGACGTTAGCAGTACGTCATGATGACGTCAACATGACATGTGAAAGCACCAGTATGTGCCACGTGTCAGTCATTTTTGGCATTTTCAGGGATGATTTGGACCAGTAAAAAAAGTGGCACGCAGTACTGTACGGAGGTGACACATGGCGGTACGTATGTGACGTGGGCCAGTGACAGCAAGACACATGGCAGTATGGAAGGCTGATGTGGGCAGTACAGACGCTGACGTGGCAGCTAACTGGGCAGGATGACATGGCAGTATGGATGCTCACGTGGCGGTTGTTTGGATAGGTTGACATGGCGGCTGACTGGGTAGGGTGATGTGGCTGGGGCCAATCAGGGGGTGACACGTGGCCCAATCAGAGGGTACCACATGGCAGCCCAAATTTTCCCAATGTGGGCTAGGTCAAATTTTTAGGGCCATGGTCACATGGGGGCGCCACATGACCAGGAGCCCAAGATTTGGGGGTTGTGCTAGTTGTGCTAAATTTGGCAGATTTGGACAAATTTGGAGGATTTTACCAAATTTGGGCCTGATTTTAGTGGAGTTTTGCCTAGAAACTGGGATCTGAGCCCAAAAAGAGCCCAGAAAGAGGGGGGAAGTTGGGATTTCGACCCCCAACTCTAAATCTACTTAACCAGGCTTGTTTTCCATGGAAAGGAGGTTCAAATACATCAAAATGATGAAGAATTTGTGAAGAACAAGCCATTTTTATGCAAGAAAGCCATTGAGGAAGCGAACTTTGGAGGCCATTTTCGGGAGCTACACTCAACATTTTTCAGTGTCGTCAGTTGTGTTGGATTATTGAGGTCGAGAAGAACACAATCAAACCAGCTTGTAATCCATTTGAGATACTTCTAATGTAATTTTGAAGCGTTGAATATTAATAAAAATTCCTCCCCCACTAAGACAAAGGTCCGGAGACGTAGGCAACCTTTCCGAACTCCGTTAACAATCTTAGCGTTATGGTTTGTTGATATTAATGTTTACTTTCTGTTATGTATTCTTTATGATGGATGCAACATTCTTTCATTAAAATCTTCTTCTTCTCTTAATTCCTAAGTGGTAAATCAACTCATGCATAAACTTAACCATAGTCTTTAAAAGATAAATTTCAGATCAACATGGATACAAGCAGTGCTGCTAGTTTTGGGAAGCTTCCCAATTTCAGTGAGCTCTTTTTATCTTTCACTTTCAAGAAGACATGCTCACCCACTCTAAATTCTCTGTGTGTTATGCCTTTGTTATGCTTGTATTGTGAAACCTTTAAAATTTGATTGATTTTAACCATTTGTTGTTCCATTTCCCTGAACAACTTTGGCCCAATGATGGCTCTATCAGCTACGTTGTCCCAACTCATGGGTGTGTTACACCTTTTTCCATACAATGCTTCAAATGCACTCATCTTTAAAGATGTTTGATACCCATTATTATAAGAAAAATCAACTAAATGTAGATAATATTCTCATTTTGATGGCTTATCCATCACATACATCATCAACATATCCTCAATGATTTGATTGACCCTCTCTATTTTCCCATCTATTTATGGGTGATGTGTTGTACTAAAATTTAAATTTGTCCCAAATCCTTTAAATAACCTCTTTCAAAAATTTGATGTGAACTTGGGATCTTTGTCAGAAATAATTGCCTTGGGCAAACCATGTAGTCTAGCAATTTCCCTCATGTAAATCTCTACAATGTTGGTTGCCTTGTGAGTTAGCTTCATTGGAATCAAATGGATAGCCTTAGTTAATTTATCCACCACTCCCATGATGGAATCATGCTGCCATACAATCCTAGGCAGTTTAGTAATAAAATCAATAGTGACAACTTCCCATTTCCACTCAGGAATGGGCAATGGATGTAGCAATCCAACTAGTTGTATATGTTCAACCTTTATCTTTTGGCACTCTAAACATGATCTGGCTATATAATCAACCATGTCTTTCTTCATTCTTGGCCAAAAGTATTGGCCCTTTATAGATGAAATTGTTTTATGATAGCCTAGGTGCCTAGCATAAGGTACATTATGCATTTCTCTCGGCCCTAAATTTTTCAGCTCTTGAGATTTAGGCACATATACCTTTCCCCCGTACATGAGGGATCCATCCTCTTTCAACTCATAATCTTTAAATTTATACGAAAAATTACCCTGATGTAATGCTTCTTTTGCTTGCAAATAATGTTGATATGAATTTGCAGCTTCCAAAATTGTCTTTTAAATCATACTTGTACATGTTAATGGTTGTAGCATGCATCTCATGCACTCTCATGATGAGTGCATCAACCACTTTATTTTCCTTTCCTTTGATATGATTTATATCGAAATCATATTCAATGAGGAATTCCATCCATCTAACTTGTCTAAAATTCAATATTGGTTGTCCAAACAAATATTTCAGACCACTATGGTCTGTCCTAAGCTCAAATATTTTTCCCATGAGATAATTCCTCCACATATTTAAGGCATGAACTATGGTTTCCAACTCTAAGTCATGTGTGGCATAGGTCCTCTCGTTTTCTGTCAACTTCCTTGACTCATAGCATACCGCATGCACATTTTGTGTAAGGGTTCCACCAAGCCCTTTCTTGCATGATTCGATGCATGCCAATAAAATTATCCTATGGGTAAGCAATCTTCAATATTGGTGCACTTATTAGTAATATCTTCAAGTGTTGAAAGATTTCTTCACATTCAAAAGTCCATTCAAATTTCACACCCTTCTTGATCCAGGTGGATATTGGTGGCCACCCACCTATTCCAAATCACAACTGGCTCATCTTGATAGTTTTCAGTTCAACATGTTTCTCTGTAACATGGACATTTCTTTGTAATTGTGGATTTTGCACTTCTGGGTCTGTCCTGAAGCCCTATACAACATCCAAGTGGATATTGGTGTCCGCCCACCTATTCCAACTGGCTTATTTTGGAAGTTTTCATGTCAGTACATCTTTTTGTACTTCTAAGGACATTTTGGGGCCCTAAACAGTGTTTTCTTGGCTTGCCACAATCAAAATATGGAGAAATTCAAAGTTTGATAGCATAATGCATAGTTCTTGAAAATACCTTTCCAACGGGCTATCACATGCCTAAAACAAAGATCGTATGCAAAAGTTATGACCCCGAGAAGTTAATGTACTAACTTACCCCAATGGGGCCCACATGACTTTTGGCGCTTCATCTCCTAGGGTTAAGTTTTTGGATGTCTAGGGTTTTGGCATTCATGTTTATCATAAAAAGGCCTTCAAAGCCTCATTGTACTCATCTTCTTGTGAATGAGCGTAGCTGTCACATCTCTTCTCAGAGATAAAGCTACCACCATTATAGTGAGTCTTGCACTCTGTATTTTTACAGTCTCTGTACATTTCTTTCATTAATAGAAATCATGTATTGTTGTATTTCTCTGTTTCTGACAATTTTTGTGTGAATTTCATTGTAATATATCTGCTTTCATTTCGTTTCGAAAATAATTCGAATCAGTGGTATCATAGTAGGCTGCTCTTGATCGTTTTTCAGTGCATGTCCTCGATGAGGTTCGAGTATAGCAAGTTGGGTCTCGAGCTTGTCTCTCTTGAGGAAAATCACTCTCACACGCCCAATAAACCTTCTATGGTGGCAGAAAATAAAAACAACGGAGCAACAGATTCTATTAACCTGTTGCATGAGCAAGCTCTCACGCAACAGAGGGATGAAATGATGGAGAATTTTGCCCACATCCTTCAACCCCTGCCGATAGGAACAAGCGCATCTTCATCAAGCGACCACTTTGGAGGAACATCTCCCTTCAAGGTACAAGTTAATTTTGATATTATCGTATTTGAAGGTCAGATAGATGCGAATGCCTTAGAAAAATGGTTAGATCTGCCAGAAGGTTATTTCTTTGTTCACAATTTTTCAGACAAGGAAAATATCACCTTCGCACTCTTCAAGGCTCTCCCCCATGGCAAACATTGGAGGGAAACTTACTAGGAGAAAAGTTCCACAGAGGAATTTTGAATATATGGGGTCAAGCCCACTTGAGATTTTTTTGTGGATGCGGTCAAGGAACAATATTACCCTATTGATAACTATGAAGACCAGTACATGAGATGGACCACACTGCAACAAGAGAAGAGCCAAACATTATCGGAGTTCACAAATACTTTCCATACCTTGCGCACCAAGTTGGGTATCAAAGACTCCAAGCGACATCTGGTTCTGAAATACCGTGGGGCTCTGCATAGATACATCCAAACCGAAATGGATTTCCTAAACATCTCATCATTGGGAGTTACCTATCGATATGCTGTCAAAATCGAGCAGAAATTCAGGCACAAGAACAAATGGGAGTTCGGGTCTACAAATCCGCAACAATCAAAGCATGGTAAAGACGACCCTAACCAACAGCTTCCCGACAACTAGTCCAAGACACATGAAAGGAAGGGTAAAGGAAATATGAAGAATTACATTGGGAAGTGGGGCAACTTCCACAAAGCCCCTAGCACAACACCGATGAATGTCGCTTGAAACAGTCATTGGTGGTCGAGGTCAAAGATAATGAGTCGAACCCTGATTCAGAATTTAATCTAGAAAATATTGAAAATAGACAGATCATCGACGTAGACCCCACTACTATTGTCACGACCGTAATAATTCAACCAGAAGAACCAGTAGATCCTGAAGAGGGGGAGCGCCTCTTCAATTCACAAATGTGGGTGAAGGGGACCCCATTGCATTTCATTGTTGATAGACGCAACAAGAAGAACCTCATCTCAGCTGAGGTCGTCAAACAATTGGGGTTGTCGACAACACCACACCCATAACCAGACAACATTGGGTGGCTTCACCAGGGACGAGATCTCTGTGTCAGCCAATAGTGTCGCCTGTCTTATGGCATCCAACCCTTCAAGGATGAGGTAGTGTGTGATGTTTCCCCTCTTGATATCTGTGATGTTGTTTTGGGCCAACCATATACGTGGAAACATCATGTTGTTTATGAGTCTCGACCTCATAGTATCATTATTACTTTGAGGGGTCAAATCTATAGGATACCACAGGTAGTTATGACTATTGTTCCACCAAAATAATGTCGCAATGTAATCTCTCATACTGCAAAATTCATCCTCTTCACAATCTGTCAAAGGATGCACAGAGGGCCACTACAACCATTGCAGCCTCAACACCTTCTATCCAGCAGAAGTAGATTGCAGAAGAGAAAGCATATATTATTTCTTCACCTACAATGGTGCCTACACAATGCCCCATCAAGCCTAGAGACAACAGGTTGGTGGAACAAATTCAACCCCGCCAACAACAAGTTTGTGACAACCTTCCATAGACCAAGCAACACAACTTCTCCAACAAGGCACACAACTCCCCAAGATTTAGATTCATATTCAGAAAATGCTTTCCCCTCTTCCCCGGGTACTCAACGTGATGAAGACCATTGCTTCCTAAGGGAGGAGGATTGATCCAGGTGGATATTGGTGGCTACCCACCTGTTCCAAATCCTAACTGGCTCATCTTGACAGTTGTCAATTCAACACGTTTCTCTGTAACGGTGGCATTTCTTTATAATTGTGGATTTTTCACTTTTGGGTCTGTCATGAATCCCTACACAACATCTAGGTGGATATTGGTGGCCGCCCACCTATTCCAATTGGCTTATTTTGGAAGTTTTCACGTCGGTACATCTTTTTGTACTTCTAGTGCCGTTTTGGGGCCCTAAATAGTGTTTTCTTGGCTTGCCACAGTCAAATTGTAAATGAAGTCAATGTTTGATAACATAATGCATAGTTCTCAAAAAGACCTTTCCAACGGGCTATCACACGCCTAAAACAAAGATCGTATGCAAAAGTTATTACGACCCCGGGAAGTTAATGTACTAACTTACCCCAACGACTTTTGGCACTTCATCTCCTAAGGTTAGGTTTTTGTATGTCTAGGCTTTTGGAATTCATGTTTATCATAAAAAGGCCTTCAGAGCCTCATTGTACTCATCTTCTTGCGAATGAGCGTAGTCAACACATCTTTTCTCAGAGATAAAGCTGACACCATTCTAGTGAGTCTTGCACTCTGTATTTTTATAATCTGTATACATTTCTTTCATTAATAGAAATCATGTATTGTTGTATTTCTCTGTTTCTAGCAATTTTTATGTGTATTTCATTGTAATATCTCTGCTTTCATTTCATTCCGAAAATAATCCAGATCACATCTTTTGCAAAGAAGTAATTGGGTGTGCAATCTTTGAAAAGCCTCCAATAAATCTTCTATAATAACCTGCAAGTCACATGAATGATCTGACCTATGTAACATTATTTGGTGTTGGCCATCCTCTAATGGCTACTATATTCTCAGGATCAACCATGATTCCTTCCTGTGAAATAATATGGCCCAAATAATGAATTTATCTTTGATAAAATCAACACTTGTTTACCTTGGCATACAATCAATGCTCCCTCAATACCTGTAGCACTATCCTTAAGTGTTTCTCATGTTCCTCCTCTATCTTTGAGTAGATGAGGATATCATCCAAGAAAAAATCACAAACTTGTCCAGATATTCTCTAAACATTCCATTCATCAGAGACATGAAGACAATTAGTGCATTTGATAACCCAAATTGTAGTTCCCCCACTACTAAACCCAACAAATTTTTCTTGATACCCATTTAATTAAATGCATATAGCAAGATAAAAATGCCCATTCATACAACATCATTATTTAAAAGAATGAATGTTCATTAAATATATACACAACAACATATAATTTCTAAAAAAATTAGAGTAAACATATCAATTAAAACTCATTACCAAAAAATAAAGAACTGAGATAAAACACTTATCTTTTAAAAGAAAATGTGCAACCAACTACAAAGGACGAACATTCCACCCAACTATATATTTTCCACTCCAATTATCAACAACAAAGAACCCCCAAGCTAGGGATACAAATCCACAAGAAAGGGTGTCTCTCTTTTGTCCACTCACAACCCAATACAACCCACATTAAGCTAATTTTTCCTACAACTATTCCAATCGACCAACTCTCTTCCCATCAACCTGCACAACCCAAGGAATGGGATCCCCCTTCTCTGCATGCAATCCCTCGAGCCTTCCCACTTCCCCCTAGGGATCTAGCATAGATTGGCTAGGAATGTCTCTTGTTGGGGACTCCAAGGACTTACAACTGCAACAAGAAACTCACAACAAAAAGCTCACTGCTCTAGGAAAATTTCTCACACAAAAATCTCACTCTACATGCTTAACAACCTGCTTCTTCATGCATTTACAACTCCAACGAATCACCCACAAACCCCACTATGGATTCCCTCAACATCCCACACTTAACTCTCCCTAGTTGTCTATTGGTGTGCTACTAGAAATTTTAGATTGAAAGTGGCAAAACCCTTTGCTGTCCTGCCAAAAAAGTAGGGTTCCTACTTGAGTTTTATGATTATTAGCATTTGAGTGTTTTAATTTTAGCGAGGAAGGCTAATTTCAGGAGTTATTATGTGAGAGACGAGCTCGAGAGCCTAAGCGAGAACCCTAAGTTGAAAGTTGAAGCAACCCAATGTTTAAAACAAACGAAAAGTGTTAATAGACAAGGGATCGATGGTTGAAATAATGGGCACATAGTAATCAAGTGATTGAAGGATAAGAACAAAGGGTGTGGGGAAAAAATTGCATTGGCGATCAATCAATGATTAAATCTATGGTCGATAATTCAGTTTGCACTAGTAACTAGCACGAAGGTTATGTCCCTTACACGATGTGAGGCAGTAAACTGCCTAGGACACGTGGTGCTCGTTCATTGGAATCACATCGTGAGAAAGGGATAACAAATCACCAAGCCCACGATGTGATACAATCATTGGGAAGTAGAGGACAACTATTCCCCGCCCGACACAGATGGCCTATGCCAATGTGATACACCTAGTGCTTACATGTCACACTACTCTACAGACCTGTCAGTATATGTATGATATATGCACATCCACGTCGTTGAGTTAAAATATGACAGGTGGAAGTGGGACCCAATTTATTAAATGACACTTGTATAAGATCGTATAGAATATTGGTACAAGTGGCTTGATAATGATGCCACATAGATGACACACATTAAACATATGAAAAAGGCATAAAAGTGCCCCCAGTGGGCCAAAGGAGTGGCTTATTTGTCATTATCGAGGTGGGTTTTTACTGGCAAAAGTAACTGCTGATGGTGAATTCCACCCAGATGCATGTACACACACTTAACACTCTAGTAAAAAGGTATTCATGAGCATATCGAACCTCCTCTTTCTATTTTCCTGGTTGTTTTCCCCTGTAAGTTGATACAATGTCAACCCAGTCAAACCCTAGTAGATGTCAAGTACCCAAGAAACCAAATGTCATGGATGATCACCTAGTTGATAGAGAAGGGGATGTTTGCGACCCGACCCTATCAGTCCTAGACATATACTAGTTGATTCAAAAGTCCTAGGTCGATGCTAACAATGGTCACGATTATTTTTCATTTATGGGAATCGAACCTAGCCCGAGCAATTGTTCCCCAAGTTAACATTTCCCCGAATTGGTTAACTAGTGTACTATTAACTACCAAGTCAACAAGAGATTAATAGTTTCCACATATCACTCTAGGATAATTTACTAAATAATTTCAGAATACATTGCTCAGATGCTTCAATTTCCAGATATTTCTACCCATGAAATCCTAGATGATGATGCTTTGGCCCCAAAGTATCAGGCATTATTATAGCCTCAAAGAGAGAACTTGTTGAGCAGAATTCTAGCCCAAAATGACCCACTTCCAATTGGATCACCACCCTACAAGTCAAAAAAAAATTGTGAGATAACCAGACATGCCATCACCATGGTATGCCAAGTCTTGGGTTATGAGCATGGCATGCGATAGATTTGACCATTTTGGGACTGATGACCGTCTTATGTCCTCCAGATGCTCTAATGTATGCTAAATTGGATTACTCCTAATTCATGGCAGAAATCATACATTTACAATTATCTAATTTCAATAGTGCCAAGACATTCAGGTACCAAGCTTACTTGGTTTATCTTATAATGTTCAACAATGTGTCATGTTTTGAGAGCCTGGAGCAACCAATGAATGATTCAGGAAAGCACAAATCAGTCATTGAGTGGACTATAGAAGTGAGGAAGTAGTATCAAAACAAAGGTTTTACATTTTTTGTAAATAGGTTTATGAGCTCATTTTATTCCTTGTTGCATAGTACTCCACCTCCCAGAATGTTCCCTGAATTTAAGAAGATGCTTTAGTTGAGCAAAGAGACTAGAGTGGGAAGTTGGTTCCTTTTTTAGGATTACACCGGCATAAGAATATATGGATTTGAAGAGGAACCTTACACGCTGCTAGACTTCATAACTCCCAGGATATTTACACTAGAGTACATAAGACAAAGACTCCATTATGATCACCACATTTTGCTCAATACAAACAAACAATAACTTTCAAGCTACCTCAAGAGGTTGGTCCTTTTCCGGTGAAATTCAGGATTGCCCTAGAAATTGCAGAAGAAATGCTTCATTAGTTGGATTTAGAGAAAGGACAAAAATGGGTTTATGACACTTTTAATGTGATCTTAGCTATAAGACCTAGCTACAATCATCAATCAAATCCACTAATGGAGAGGATTTCTAATCTTGACTCATGGGAAGAAGTCAAAGAAAGTTTGGAAAAGCATGCTCAAGATCAAACACTTACCCAACATAAAGAATTAGCAAATCCAATCTCAACCCCCTAGAAGCAAGAATCACAAGTAACAAAAAAGTCTTTCTCAGAAATATTGTCTGAAATGGATGTGGATGACTCATGGGGAGAAAAATTGAGTAAGAAGGCTCAAGTTGGTGATAAATCAGAATCACAAGATGTCATAGTAGCAACTACCAATAAAGGAGTAAGTATACAAGGTCAAGGGTCATGTGAAGTTGGTTCAACATCAAGAGAGTATGATATTACAGTGGAACACCTTGCTTATGCTTTGTTCGAATCAATAGAATCATCACAGATATCCACTACTGCAGGGACACTTGATAAGCAACCCTCCTTGTTTTTTCAATACATGGATATCAAGAGGCAAAATCAAGATATTAGAAAGGATATGTATCCCCAAGATCGTGGAGAAAATATGGCTCAGAAAAAAGTACTTTTTGTTGTGGATTATCAACACGAGACATTCAACTTGCCATACTTGAGCCAACGAACCCTATATCCCATTCCCCTGCTGATTACAAAGCTACACAAATGAAAATTAATCTTGGTGATGTCCACCCAATGGACATGATTGAATTAATAAACAGACCAATGATATGCTTTACATAAGATTCCTCCAATCCACTACCAATGTACAAAAAATGCAAAACAAGGTGGTGAAAATTGATAAGTAGTTGAAGTAGGAAAAGTTGGCTACCAAAACCAAACAGACTCAAATTATTGAGTTAGATAAGAAAATTGTTTCCTTGAGTACAGACCCCGAGAATCTTGTTGTTGTGGGATATGTGATAAAGCAAAAGGTCAATGGGATAAAAGTCCTTAAGAAGAAACTAAGCATCCTAGATATACAACATGTGCAGATCCCTAAGCTGTAAGCAAGCTTTGAGGAAAAGGAGCAGCTATATAAACAATTGGTAGAGAGTAAGAAAACCATAGAATACTTATATGTTGAAAATTAAGCCTTGAAAGTCCAAGAAACACAGTTATTGAAGGCCTCTAAGTCCACTACAGTTCATGATTCTTCACTAGATCCAGATGAAGGCTTATCAAAGGTCATGGTTGATTTGATGTTGGCAGCCAAAGTTTTGGGTTAGTATCATGCACGTGCACACAAATGAAGTTGTGTGCGCTCATTCCAGTTTTTATGCACCCCAAAAAATGCGCGATGATTGACAAGAAGTGCACATCAGAGCAAGTTTTGGTAATGCGTGCTGGCCTAAGTTTTGGGATGCCAACTAGAAATCAAGAAAACACATGCCGAAATCAAGGAAGGAATCGTCAGTAAATCTCCCTGAATGATTACTGCCAACAACACGAGGGAACATGGAGCAGACAAAAGATGAGCTGGCAAGGTAGTTAAGATTGTGCCGATTCCAGAAAGACTACGTGGAATGTAGGAAGGTGACATAAGCGTGTGAGACTGTTAGTCTATAGAGCGAGTGGAGAATAACTAAAAGAGACAAAGATCCAGAGTCAAGAAGGATATAAAAGGAAGCAAGGACGACAAAGAATGGGTTGTTGATTCACTGGGTCATTACTTGTTGTCTATTGTTGAAGAGCTTACTCTAAACATCTGTATTATTGTAATGCTTATGATTGTAAGTTTGAGTTTGTCATGTGTTAAAGGTCCAAAAGAATGTGCGTGGCGCAATGTATTGTAAATTTGGGGAATTATTTGAGGGAATACGAGACCTTGTTGTTGTCGATATATGTTTTTCTTAAAGCATGCTTGTGCTTGATGGAATGGGGATGATAATAAAGCTACATTGATTTTGAACCTATGATGCATCAATGACGTGTCTGGATGAATGTGTTGTTTCCATGATTTCTTGTTATCTGTTAAGTAAGCTGCAATGAATTATATGAATGTCAACCCAGATGGATCTTTGTGTGTTTAGTCCTTCATCCCCGACACAAGACCAGATGGTCTTTGTGATCCTCATAGCGTCTCGAGTGAGACCTTCTTTAGCCTTGAATGAAGATTGATATGTTGATGCTTTGGGGTATTGTTGGTCAACTCTGGACGAACCCTGGGTGTTAACCCCCTAGCATTAGGAAAGACGTGCATAAGTGTGAAACAACCCAACAAATGGTTTTGTTGTTGGGACCTAAAAGTATTGTATTGAGTGATGAAGGCAATAAATGAAATGGTATCCATCTCGGGAAGAAATTTAAGATTGGCTAACTGCAAAGGAGCAAGAGTTTTCCCAACAGGAAACACAAGGTCTGAGAGTCAATGTGAAGTGATGGAAAGATAAGTATCTCTACACTAATATGCACAAGCTCTTCTTTGTTGAATTTCCTTGTTTATTGTATGAATGGCTAAAAAGGTAGACTGCCACTAATACTGCTTTGAGGCCACTAGAGCCAATAGTTTGGGATCAAAACACAGTCGATAGGTTGAAGGCATTGGAAAACAAGTGGGCTCAAGCCATTGACTTATGTTTTGCTCGAGTAAAGGAGGGATATATAATTGAATTTGATGTGGAGTACATTGATTCTTTTAGCGAGGTTGAAAGAAAGTTCAAAGAAGGTCCTACGAAAAGACTACTAGAATAAATCCCACTCTAGATAAAGATGTTTTTTGTGGAGAAGGGGTTGATGCACATGGAGCCGAATAGGATGGATGAGTAGACTCCCCTAGCGCTGGCGGGGTGAAAAGACAAGGGAAAATGAGGAAGGAGTTGGATCCATTTAGGAGGATCCAAAATTTGATGAGATGAGGTGAGGAATGGGATGGACCCATAGGAACAAAGGAGAGAAAGAGCCGAGAGATACATAAGAAGAGTTGAGTTAAGAATAAAGCATAATAGAGGAATGAAAGGAAGATAGCAAGGGGTGCACAATGAAGGGTCGGTCTTAGGATGAAGAGAAAATAAACTGCACCCAGAAGAAGTGTGGAAGAGTGTAGATGGAGGTTCCCCTAATGGTGGGGGAGAAGAATTGGCGATAGTTGGTGGTCTTGCGCGACTACGAGTAGGAAACTCTCTAGGTCACCTCACAATAAATGTAGAAGAAGATGGAATTACCCCCCCCCTTGCACATTTGTAATCAAGAAGAAAGAACAACAAATAGTGAGGCGATTGGAATATGAGAAATAGTAGAAGAAAGAGTATAAGAAGATAGAAAAGAAGAGATGAGTGAAGAAGAAGGAGAAGTCAGTGCTACTTCACCAAGGAGAGAATTAGTGTTGAGAATCCTGACACCCAACAATCAGATTGAAGGATTTAGTTTGAGCTTGAGGATGGAAAATCAAGATAATACCCTGAGGTTATTCGTGTTCCATGGAACGAGTAGAGATCACGTAGAACAACATTGGTTCACGTGTGAAGCGATATGGTCTGTGAAAAGGATCAAATACGAAGCAATGAAGATCGTGCGACTGGAAACTACGTTTAGGGACAGAGCCTTGACATGGTACATGAAGTATAATGCCACTGCACTGACAGGACAAGTGAGGTCCCTAGCAAAAATCAAGCGAAATATTCTTAGGGAATTCCATAAACTTAAGTTAGAGTCTCAGTGCATTACGAAAATCAAGGAGATTAAGCAGAAACAAGGAGAAACTGTGTGGGATTATGAGTAATGGTTCAAAATTTTGTTGGATCAGTTGGCATTCTAGATCCAGGACGTACAACATAGAGAATGGTTTATTGTGGCGTTACTCCCCCATATATGAGTCCCGCTCACCCAGCGGAAGGTGATGAATCAAGCAAAGGTCACTCACACAAATAACATGAAGAAATGTAACCAACGTTTATTAGAAAAAGCAACCCCAAAAATATGGGACCAGAAGCGGTTAGCAGTGACCATGGAATAAGTCTCTTTAGCTTGAGTTGGGTTAAAAGCACGAAACATATTTGCACCATCACCATCTTCAAATAAAGTATTTTCCATGGTAGCACCATGAATAACACATAGAAGGGAAACACCCAATACTACGACAACTCCCATCATATGAAATGGATTCAACGTCCAATTATGAGATTGCAATGTGCTTGGAGTCTACTCCAGGAGGGGAAGAGACATTAACAATATTGGCACAGGTGCAGTTGCAACTGGCCATTCTGACAATGCAGTTGCAAGATATGGCAAAGACAAAAGTTGTGCGTGAGCACATATAGTGTACCACATGTCGATCTGAGGGGAATCACAGGGATGAGTGCCATGTACTTTGCAATTATGTGGCGATAGGCGTTCCAAGTCCATTTCCGACTTGGTCTCAAACGAAATGGTGGGATATTTGCAGACAGTTGGGCCATGTACCACCCCACTACCCAACGTTGGAAAAATATCATAAGATCCATCATATCTCATTCTGTGAGTTCTGTAAGTTTGTGGGACATGATGTCAGTAAATTTCGATCACTCTAGCTGATGCAAGACCACACCCACGATGTATTATGGGTGCAAGAAGAACAAAAGGGTGGTGATAGTGGTGGTGTGGAAAGAGGTGGCTATCAAGGAGGTCCCAGAGGTAGATATGGGTGCAGTTACAGACAAGGATATGGAGGAGGGGGAGGCATACCCCGCACTTGATTTAATTGTGGAGAAATTGGTCATGTATTAAGTTTTTGTACCAAACCGCGCGCTCTTTATGGGTACTGTTACAGCCTCGGGCATTTCACATAAGACCGTCTCGACTTACTGAAGAAATGGGAAGAAAAGAAGGCACATTGAAACATGGTGTGTGTAGAGCTGTGCAAAAATAAGAAGGATGAGGAGGTTGATGTCTGAGTCATAACCTAAGGAGGAGTGAAGACAAGAATGGACTTCGAGCATGGGGAAAGCTCGGGTCAAAAACTGAAGGAAAAAACCAGAAGGGTCGTGCATCCACCTCCTAAGTTTGATGTTGCACAACAAAAGTAATTTTTGCACAATGCGTAGAAGGCCATCGAAGAAGAATGGGTGTGAGAGGATCTGCAACGTGCGATGCAAAGGTTGCTTGAGGAGGCTTAGATCGTGAAGAATTCCAATGAAGGGTTGCTAGAAAAGTCTCATGTCTGAGAAGAATTACACTGCGCGATGTAGAGGTCGTTGGAAGAAGCTTGCATGGGAAAATAAATATAATGCGTAATGCAGAGGTCATTGGAAGAAGCACACAAATAGGAAGAGTTGTGACACACTGAGAAAAGAGTGATTAAGGAACATCACCTCGAGAAGTTGAAGCGCACAACGCGTGAAGAAGCGTTGCGTGACTTGGGTCACGGGATAGAGACTGAAGACCAAGGAAGTAATTTCTTGCATTGTTGTTTGAGATGATAAATGATCCCAATGTTGTGATAAATATGACACAAATGTTAGCTACTTGAATGGGGTGACAAGGGAAAAAGAAAACTATATCAACCCCCCTACCAGAAAGGGATCTCGGTCAGGTAAGTAAGCAGAAGTGCATGGGCAGAGAATTCAAAATGACAACTGAACTTGGGAGCTATGAAATGGATGGAGTCATGTTGGATCTGGGTTCTGACGTAAATATTCTTCCAAAGAAGTCTTAGGAGTTGATGGGAAAGCTGAGTCTAATTTGGTCACCCATCATGCTATGGTTGGAAAACCAATACAAGATCTACCCTATAGGATGATGGAATAAGTTGAGGTGAATATAGAAGGGGTGAAGATGAAGGCATACTTTGAAGTTATATAGATTATGGACACCCTTCATGTGATCACACCTCTAGATCCTAATGAAGGGGATATGTACAATGAGCCGATGGATGAGGAGCACGAAGCTCTGTTATTGAGAACATCTATAAGATCACTGGGCATAAGGAATATTATACCAATCCCACCACATATGGAGAGTTGAGTTGGCAAAGCGTGAAAACCTATGACATGAATTCTGAAGATGCCATGGAGAGATAACAACAAAAATTGTATGAAGTCTTGACAAGGCGATGTGCGCATATCATTGTCGAGCTACGCGAGGAAGAATTTGGATCCTATCAGTTTGACAGGCTGGATCTGGTGGATGTTTTTATAGCCTGGATCTAACACATTCCTGAACACCACCGAGTTCATGCCCTTGATACAATACTAATAGGAATACCTGCGCGATGGTGGGTTGTGCATCGAGACCCTTTCCGTGAATCGAAAGCAGTAGAGGTATCCTTGCATGAAATATTAAGAACATATGTATATATCTATCGATACACATGCTCTGATGAAAGACAATGGATATCCAAGCAATGACACAAAGTACATAACCAATATTTGAAGGCTCGACGTATGCTGCCAAGAAAACACCCTTTACCCTCAATTCCCCTGTTCTCTATGAGAAAGATACGAGAATCACGAGCACAAATGATGGAAGCAAATACTCCATTTGTGTCAACCAAAGGAATGTTTACTGCCTTGCCCTTCCCAATCCTCATTGAGAAAATGGACATGCTGGAGATAAGTGTGGATGACCTAGTTTTTCAATGGATTCTACCGGAACCAGCCGAGCCTAGTTCAACTCATCAATGGTTGAATATGATCAGATGGGAGTGTATGAGGAGACGATGTGACCTACTAGGGGCCGCTATGACCAAATAACCTAGAAGGAAATAAGGCAGGCATGCACAAGAGCATGCATGGTGCCCTTAGAGAATAAGACTCACACATGTACGGAGTTATCAAGTCATCATCAATTTACAAGATCTATCAATGGAAATAGGTTCGTGATAATAATGGTCGATATGAAAGTAAGTTACACCACATCAACTTCATCCAAATTTGGGAATATAGGCTCATTAATGTCGCTGACAGGAGGACTATTTGCCCGATTTAGAATAAAGCAGGAGTTAATTACAGGGGATGGTGGAAAGCTCAACAATAAATCTACAAGGATTGATCGTCATCCAACATGATGAATCTGACGACTTGGAGGGAAGACGGTATCGACCAATTCAAGGAAAAGACGAGACAATAACTCCACATTCAAGGAAACACAGGTGTCATTAAGAATTCATTATCTTAAGGGAGAGTGCAATAGTCTGCCTCCTTACTTCTTCCTTGAATTCATGCAAAGTCTAAGGCCATGAAGGAACAACCAATTCCTGATCCCGTGTTACCATGCGATGTATAGTTTGAAGGTTTTACGTTTGGGAAGGTTTCCTTGCTCAAATGTGTCGACTACAACGTCAGGGAGCCCAATCAGTTCCTTGAATTGCAGTTTGACAAATACATAGAGGTCATCCAAAAAGAAGATGGCACTGACATAGTAATGATCTAGGAGTGGGAAAATCCTCTAAAGAAATATGGCATTCTCTCCATGTGTATGTGTCCACACTTCGGTCGTGCTCAGTCTGTTTAGTCATGTGTGTTTTTCCTCCTCACTAGATTGCACGAGGGATACCTATGGTTGGACCAACCCTATCTTATTGATGAGAACATTCTACATGGGATTTACAACCTTCCCACTTCCAGTGAAGACTCGACGGTTGGACTTAGAGAAAAATATGAAGCTCGTGAGGAAGTCTATTCTAGATTCATCACACGTAGGGGAAAACAAGGGGTTTTGATCCCCAAAATCAACAATCCATCAATTCGGTTTGCCACAGAATTATTGGCTTACAAGCTCATTTGCAAGTGTCAGAAGGAGGAATGCACTATAGGAGTCATTCTCATAGTAGAAAGATGTATTCAAGGGATTCAGATGGCCTGGGAACCTTATTTACTAAAGGATTTCATCATCGTTTGTCTCAATGTTTAGAATCAGGGAAAGGAATTTCACTATAGTTGGGTCATCCTATTCCTAGGTATGGTGTTGTGGATACCACCACCTAGATTTGAAATCGACATGGAAGGTTCCCCATCGTTTCTTGATCCTTGGTTCTTACCACTCCAGCATTCCAAGATTGCAGAGGTCCATGCGACGATCACCAAAGCCTTCCACCGATGGTACACACAATTGATCATCGCTTTCACTGAGAGGGTATGCATTCTGACATACATCTTCGACAAGTATGTTGATTACTTTGAATTTATGTGTAATTTCCATAATGTTTTAATATCTCCCCGCACATCCGTAGACAAGTCGACAATTGAGCTCCCTTTCAGCATTACGGAAAGGGGTATCATGGAGGGAGTTGCAAACTACCAACCAAATACTAGCCTCCCTTCTCTGAGGTGCAAGATGAATTTGAGATAAGAACAAAGAACTTCCAAGAACAGAACAGGGCCATGGCTAATGCTCGAAAATGTGACAAAGATGATATATCAAAAGAATGTGAGGCTCTCGTTTATGATGAACACTAAAGTGCAAGACGCCCATCATATCAACCTTGGCTCCAGGCCAGAGGGAGATTGATCACCTTCACCCCGTGTGAACCCTATGAACGAAGAGGTTCCACCACCTTCAATGTAGACCAAGGTCCAACCATGTTAAGGTAAACATTAGTGTACAACCACCAAGAGGCAGGCAAAGATTAGCTCCCCCACACAAAGTCGAAAAATCACCAAGCTGATGAAGGAGCCTCGCGCTCAACTGAACAAGCAACAAGCATTCCAAGATGATATGGTAAGGAAGGTGGACACTCTGGGACATCAAATGGATTTACCCTCACTGCCAGAATCTCCACCCCCAACACCCTAATCCATCGATGCTCTGGGAGTGAGCCAACACAGAGTGATAAGTGTCAACCTGCTCACCATGATCCCGTTTGACTCGGCCCAGAAAGAACTCGACTTGTTATAGGCCCCTACTGCGAAGATATAGGGATTTATCACTATTATGGTCCACAAGATGGGGGAACGAAACCAAAATCTCGCGTGAGAAAATGCCCAATTACACCTTCAACTTGACCAGTAAGTCTCCAGTAATGCAACCACCAAATCCTAATTACAACAAGAATCCCATGCACGACAAGATGTTGAAGCTGCTCAACAAAACTTACATACATTGCATCTTGCTAAAGTGGTTGTGCATACAAAAATTGAGGGCAAATATGAGACCATGCTAGCTAGTCACATTGATGCCTTCACTGCTCTGGATGAGGCCTTCTCATAGGTTTTTCAACATGAGAAAGTTCAACTAGAAATTCCGGCCCCGCAAAAAATTAGATCCATTGTTAAGCACATTCATGTCCTGGAATCTCATAATCTATAACTTCATGTGCAGATTCAATGGTTAACGTCAGAGAAGATAATATTGCAGTGGCAGATTGCCAAATCAAAAGAAGTCGTCCGGGATGGTCGAAGTCGTGCCCAAGATTTTTATGAGTTAGTCAATCATAACTTTAATTTGTGGAACCATTTACAAAGTCCCCCGGAATTGACAGTTAACCATGATAGAGTTCGTGCAGTTGAGGTTGAGGTCACACAACAAAAGAGAAACCTTACCTCTTTACCTTCGAGAGAGTGCACAGCTGCGATGATAACAATTGTAATAAAGACAAAGGATATCACTACAACCCAGGTTGAGCAACATAATATCTCAGAGCTCATCACTTATATGACCAATAAGGCCTTGATATTGTACACCTAGCTCGTGAATGCGTAGGTTGTTGTCGACCCCTTAATTTAGAAAATCAACGCAATGAACCTGATTGTTCCTCAGGTCACTGCAGTCAATGTTGATGCAGCTGTTCAATTTATTAACCAGGATATTTAGGGCCACCTCGATTGGCCTGAGCGCCAGTTCAAGAAATTCATGCAAGAAATCATATACACAGTTTGGTTAGTTGCGAAAGTCATTCCATGAGGCAGTTGGCTCAAGGAAAAGCAAAATAATAGTGGTGGGAGCCTATTGGGAGCCAACGTTTTGGGTTATTATCATGCGCATGCACAAATGAAGTTGTGCGCGCTCATTCTAGTTTTGCATGCACCCAAGTAGATGCACGAGGATTGAAAAGAAGTGTGCACTAGAGCAAGTTTTGGTAATGCACGCTGGGTCGAGTTTTGGGATGCACACTAGAAATCAAGAAAACACATGCCAGAATCAAGAAAGGAATCATCAAGAAATCTCCCTGAATGAACATGGATCAGGCAAAAGATGAGTTGGCAAGGTAGTTAAAATTTCCCCAATTCTAGAAAAACTACGTGGAATGCAAGTAGGTGACATAAGCGTGCGACACTGTTAGTGAGTAGAGTGAGTGGAGAAGAAATGAAAGAGATAGAGCTCCAAAGCTGAGAAGGATATAAAAGGAAGAAAGGACAACAAATAAAGGGTTGTTAATTCCAGTCTCATTGATCGTTCTTTTGGTTCCAATGCCTAGATAAACCAAACTTGTTTTTTCAAGATTACTTGTCTCCAAATTTAATCTATCCACTATTTTAGGATCAATGTAACAATGGCTTGATCCCGAATCAATTAAAATAGCAACATGATGATTAATGATCTTACCTTCCACTTCGATCATATTGGATTGGTATTCTTCTTTCCGATCTTCTAAGGCTACATATATTCTTGGAATACTTCTGCCCATGTATTCTACTGTAGATGCTTCTTGGATGTTGTGCATGGTCTTCGTTTTATCTCCTCAGTGAGGGAAATCCTTGTACAATTGGTATTCTTTGCATCCCCAACGTTGGATTGGTGGTCTTCCCCTTTTTCTCAAGGAGTCTTCTTTCTTGGATTCATTCTTAGCAGATTGCTCTTGCTAATTTTTATTTGGACTATTTCTGTCGAAAGGGGGTTTGAATCCCTTCCTTCTATGATCATATTTCTCCTTCTTCTTATCCTTCCAAGAATTCTGCAAGGATTCTCTGCCTTTGCCTTGCTCATATAGGTACTTATCCTTTCTAATGGTCTTTGTCAAAGTTTTGGGCTCATCATATTGAATCTTATCTTTATAAAATGATGGAAGTCCACTCAAAAACCTTTGTATCTTCACCTTCTCATCCTTGATAAACCCCACATACTTCAATAATCCCAAGAACTTCTTTTCATATTCTAACATGGTCATTCTTCCCAACCTGAGTTCAAAGAGATCTTGCATTTTATTTTCATATAAGTGTTTTGAAAGGTACTCCTAAAAATATCGCTTGAACTACTTCCAAGTAGTCCTACTTTCATTGATGTGCTCAACTTGCTTCAACCGATCCCACCACCTAGTAGATTTTCCATGAAAATGGTATGTGGAAATTCTGGAAGCACAAGTTACATGGTTGGAAAACTTATTCAAAGACCTTTCCAACAACATATGTAATTCCCTTTAACTCCCTAGGAAGGAGGAGATATTAATTTTTCTGTCCAACAACCTAGCCAGAAAATTGAGGTTGGCTTAGCTAAATTTTTGGGGACAAAATTACTACAAATGCTGGATAGAATTTTTCATTTTTTGTGTAACCAACAAGATATCAAGTCTGAGGTGTGCACAAGGTGTTTGGGGTGTCTTCTGGTGTGCAAGAGAAGTCTAAGGGATTCTCTTAAGGTCTTTCTTATTCTCAAGGCATGTTATAAGGTTGTGATGTTTCCGTATGCTCTACTATAAATTTGTGATGTTGTCGTGAGGTTGTTGGGGTTTATATGTGGACCCATGTGGACCTAATATCTCTATGTGGACCCGGTTTGTGAGGCTCAAATTTTGGATATTTTGGCACATGATTTGAGGCGTATCCTTAGATATCTTGGCACATGTTTTTATGTGGTTGTTGGGTTTTATATGTGGATCCATGTGGACCTAGGATCTTTGTGTGGACCAAGTTTGATGATGATTATGTATCAATGATAGTGACAATGACAATGAAAGTGATAGGTTGATTCTTTTATATACATATTTGAGGGTGGAAGGAAGGAGCAAGGAAAGGCGGTTGGAGCCTCCTTCCAGTTGGAACTGGAGAATCTATGGAGTTGTAAGGTTGGTGCCTGCAAATCAGGGGTTTGGTTCCTCCCTTTAGTTGGAGTTGGAGAATCTTGGAAGTTGTAGCTTCCTATTAATGTAATCTTGTTATTATATAAGAAAAGAATTATGTGGTTTTCTTCCATTTGGATTTCCATGTAAATATGTTGCGCATTGTATATTTGTTCTTCTACTCTTTACTCTATATTGGGATGCATTTTTTTGATTGAAAAGTTAAAGTTTTTAAAAAGGTGCTAAATTTTAATTGATACTAATTCACCCCCCCTCTCAGTACAACAACCAACATTGATGTTTTGACCTTTGGCTTCTCTATCACGACTAAAGGCTCCCTCTCCTTCCTCCATGTCCCAAATTTTCATTCTTAGCTTGAATTGTTATGTTTATATCCCCTAACTCTGCAAAATGTGCAAGCAACCATTTTTGTTAGAGTTATACAAATTACAAAAAAATTGTCGATTAATGCTACATGTTCTTTTTTCTGCTCATTTCATGAAGAATTATATCATAGTTTTCAAAATTATAATAGTTTCAAGTTATTCTCCTCTAAATTAGCTTTCCAATGGCTATTCATGTGCCTCAATTCGATCTCTGATCTGAAATTTATAAGTTCTTGAAAAAACCACTTTCACCCCATTTGTGCACTTTTTCCACTGGTGCAATTTTATTGAAAGGCCAACTTCTGTCAATTGCAGAGAAAAATATGTCAAGAATTAGAGAAAATTTTGTAAGAGACATAGATAATAGTAATGAAAATGAATTCATAGCAACTCTCATATTTTCAAACTAATGCTCCAGTAAAAAACTATAGCAATTTGGAATCTACAACTTTCTCCTTTTTACAATTTATTTTAAACAATTTTTATTTATTTTTACATTGAGAGACAATCTTGCTTACGTGGAAATATGATGATGTGGCACTTATGTGGCGATGATGTGGCTTTGAGATGGTAGATGATGTGGAATTGGGATACTGGCCACTGGGATAAATACTTCCCCTTCTCCTCGTTGATCTTCCTTTCGATCCCGATCTAGTCTGATCTACCGATCGACAGGCCCACCGGGCACTCTGCTCCACAAAAAATTGTGATATAACACCCTACAACCTATGAATTGATTTGGTATATTAGTCTATCAAAGCATCGGGGCATCGAGACCCTTGATGCTTCCACTCCGATCCACTTCTTAACATTCGTTTGGTCTTCGGTATCGAGGGTACTGACCCACTAGGCCACCGGGGCACTAACCCACACCTCCAACTGAATAAATCTAATATGATACCCACTGGGCCAACATGAATTGGTCCATCGAGACATTGGGGCACCGAACCATTGGGTGCTTCAAGTAACTTCAGTCGAACAGGGGAGTGATCTGATGCTGGTCTGGTTTGACCGTCGGGGCACTGGCCCATCGAGACACTAGGGCACTGATGCGCCACGCTTACACGTAAATTCTATCCAATAGGGGAGTGATCTGATGTTAGTCTGGTCTGACCACCGAGCCACTGACCCATCGGGCACCCCACACAATCTCCTTGGCTCCCTTTCAGTCAACCCCGATTCAGTGAACATGATTTTAGCGTGGGTCTTGATCGACAAAAGTTACATCATGGAAAAACTCTGCAAGATTCCATGGTTTCCTTTATCACACACAAGTAATGTAAGGTCCCCTTTTGCTTATAAATCATTCACTTGAAAACTTCCCCATGCATGTGGGATAAAAGAAAATAGTGCCCGGGGATTCACGCGTGGAATACTAGATCCACAGTTCCTGTGCGCTAGTTTCTCTTGCTTGCAAACTGTTGACTCAATTTCTATGATTGCGAAGGAGGAGATCACTAGAAGGTCAAGGGCATGGAGGATCAACCTAGATCTGGTTTACAGGGTTGAAAGACAGGGTTTAAACAACAAAAACTCCCCCATTCTGTGATGTTCAATTTTGTTAATTGATTTTGCTCCAAAGAAACTCATCCAAACACTGTTTTTCTATCATGTAGCAAGACCTTGAAGTACCGATGTTGTAACCTAAAACTCTGATACCAATTTGTGATGCACCCATATCGACAAACCTAAAACGATTTGGTCTATGCTCTAATATGAACCATACCCACTGCCCGTGTACCTCTAAATTTTTCCTCTTGGGATGATTCGAATATTCTAATACCAAATGATTAATAATAAAGCATGAAAGAAATACAATGAAAACACATGCATTAATCAAGATTCATGCTACACTATAAAATAAATGCACATTATGCCATGCACAATAATAACCAACAAGCAAACACATTATCAATACATATTTCATAGTTAATAATTAATACATAGTGGAATAAATATACAAGTAGAGATAACCATGACAGGGAACACTTCTCTTTATCGAAACCAATCACCAACTAGATGCAGACCAAGAAAGTTCCACCCAACCTTAGACATTGTTGTTTTAAGTCTCAACAAAAATTCACCCCTAGCTAGGGATATGAATCCACAAGGATGGGTCTCATGATGACACTCAACTTCCCAAACTAGTCAAGAATCAAGCTCCCATACATTTAACCCCATATATTCCCCTCTTGGGTCATAACACAATTTTCCAAAATACACTTGCCAAGACAAGGATAATCGAGCAACTTACAACCAACTCAACTAGGGTAAATTTGGTGAATAATTTTAATATGTAAATATAATTGTTACCAAAGTAAAACACTTCAAGAAACAATAAGTGGTTTCAGGAACAAGAAAGCAGTAAGAAGTTTCAATAAGTTGTTTTTGGACAAGAGTGCAACTATAAAAGAGAAGCAAGGCACATCTTGTAAGGGTTGGTATTTTTTGGGAATTAGAATGTAACTTGTTCTCAGGGTTTGCCAGATCAATAGAGATCATAGAAGAAGACAAATTCTGAAAAGAGTATAGAGCGCTTGTAGAGATTCATTCACCATGGTTGTATCAGTTCGTGTTATTGTATTGTACTCCATTGTATTGTCCATGTAATGTCATACATATTCTTCAAACATTGTAGATCTGATTTGCTCATAATAAAATCCTCAGACAACAATTGTCATCATATTCATTGTGAATGTATGGGGTTTTTTATGTGATTGGAATTTATTTCATAACAAATGAACAATTTCTTTCCCATTTATGTTTGATATGATTGAATGAATGCATAAATATTTGATATCGTTTAATGTATTAAACATGATTTTGTCCTAAGCATATACCCTTCACAATTTCATATCATCCCGTTTTAACTGTTGAATTCTTTATGCTCAACATGTTTTTCTCTCTGTAAAGACTGCAAGATTTGTTCATAGGAATACCTTGTATGTTTTATTGTATTTTTCTTCTGAATCCATCCATCCATCACCTTTAAATCCCAGACGCGTGATACACATGGGAAAAAGCCTCTTGGGTTGCGAGTCCTTTGATCATCCTATCTGAAATGACTTTGAGGGTTGTGATAAATTAAATTGTATTAGGATAAGAGTTACATCACATTACAACTTTAAAACCATATATAAGTTTTAGCTCCGAGGTGCTTTGACATAGTTCTATTTACAACCTGGAACATCTCAAGGGATAACACTGTCCCAAAAACTGATTCTAAAAACTGCCCACAATACCCATTCAAATTTCCCTTTTACCCATGCATGTTGACTCCCACGTTCCCTAATGTTGATTGTGCTCAACCCCATGCTCTTAATAACTATGTGAAGTGACTTTTCACACCAATCCTCTTACATGTATTCAATGATTGGGGCTTTGATACACTCAAAAGGAAATTAGAAAGGTTCATAATCAATAATAATTTTAGAAAGTGGGTTGGGATTAATACCCGTGAATAATTCCCCCTTGGAACCCCCTCTCTAGTGGAAACTTATCTGTCATAACTCCATCCGTGTCCATATGTAGTTGGCATTACATTTTATTTTATTATTTCGATATACAATGTTTAGATATTACATCGCTTGGCCCATGGCCATATATCATATTTGCATTATACATCACTAAACCAGGGATTAAAAATGGAGATGTTACATTCCCCTCCCACTACAATTTGCACCATCCTCGGTGCACAACGCCATACCATATACATGTACATAATTTACACCATAGTACTTGATACTTTTGCAAGGTCACAACTCCTGCAACAATTCCAACCAACAATCTTTCATTCCTCTCAACCTACACAACCCAAGGAGGTGTACCCCCTTCTTTGAACCATAGTCCCTCATGCTGTACCACTTCCATTCCAAGGACCAAATATAGATCGGACATGGAGTCTCTGAGATGTGGCTCCAGGAACTTCAGATGCCAAAATGGAGTCTTGTACACTTATATATAAATATACATTCAGTTTTCTTAAAAAATTACAGGTACTCCTCCTGCATGGTCTCCCCATGCTCTCATGTGGCATCGTCAGGACCATAGCAATTCCATTGGAGCTTTACTAGGCTGATGTCTTTGTTCTTGAGCACTTTGAATTTCCAGTCCAGAATGCGCACTGGCTCTAACTAAAAGTCCCCTTCGTGCTCCACTTGGATCACAATCCAAACAATTACATGGTTAAGATCATGCACATTTATTCAATAAAGATACATGAAACACATTATGAATTCTCATGGATGTAGGCAATGCAAACATGTATGCAACTGGGCCTATTTTCTCTAGAACTTCAAATAACCCACAATATCTCACTGCCAACTTTGGGCAACATCCCAATCTTAGCGAGCTCCTCTTGGCCTTTACTTTTAAAAACACATGCTCGTCCACTTTGAATTCCCTATATGTCCTGCTTTTATTTGCATAAATAATTTTCCTATCCCATCAAAACTTTAAATTCTACTTGATCTTTAATATATGCTCTTCCATTTCCCTTAGCAATTCTTACCCAATAATCGCTATGTCTGTTTGGTTGTCCCAACTTACTGGCATGTTGCATTTTTTTCCATACATGGCTTCAAACGAGATCATCTCCAATGATGCATGGTACTCATTATTGTAAGCAAATTCAACTAGATGAAGGTAGTATTCCCACTTGGAAGGCTTTTCCATTACATACATTCTCAACATATCTTCAATATCTGGTTGGTCCTCTCTGTATGCCCATCTGGTTCTGGATGATATGCTATCCTAAAATTCAATTTAGTCCCAAATCCATTAAACAACCCCTTCCAAAATTTAGAAGTGAACTTGGGATATCTATCTGACACTATTACCTTATGCACACCATGTAGCCTAGCAATTTCCTTCATATAAATCTCTGCAATATTGGCTTCCTTGTGAGTCATTTTCACTGGAATAAAATGTGCAGCCTTTGTAAGTTTTTCCACCACTAACATGATGGAATCATGTTGCCTTGTTTTTCTTGGCAACTTTGTGATAAAATCTATTGTAATTACCTCCCATTTCCGTTCATGAATGGGCATTGGATATAACAATCCCGTTGGATGCTTGTGTTCAATATTCACCTTCTAACATTCCACGCACATGTCCATGTAATCAACCACATCCTTCATTCCAGGCCATAAATACTGACTTCTTACTACTGCAATTGTCTTCTGGTACCCTGGATGACCAAGATATGGTACATTGTGCATCCTTTTTAGCACTGTATTTCTCAATTCCTAAGTGTTAGGAACATAAAATTTGTCCCTAAACAACATAATTCCATTCTCTTCTAGTATGTAGTGTTTAAAATTCAATGATATATTTTCCCGTTGTAAGCCTTCTGTAATTTGTGCATAATGTTGATATGATGCTATAAATTCCAAAATTCCACTTTTAAAATATAAACAATACATGCTAATGGTTGTGGCATGCATTTAATACACCCTCATGCCGAGTGCATCAACCACTCTGTTCTCCTTGCCCTTTATGTTCTTGATGTCGAAGTCGTATTCACTAAGAAATTCCAGCCAGCTAGTCTGTCTGACATTTAGTGTTGGATGTTCAAACAAGTGTTTTAGACCACTATGAACTATCTTCAACTCAAATTTTATGCCTATGAGATAATGCCTCCACATTTTTAAGGCATGAACTATGGTTTCCAACTCCAAGTCATGGCTAGCATAATTTCTTTCGTGCTCTTTGAGCTTCCTTGACTTGTAACATATGACATGCCCATTTTATGTAAGGACTCCACCAAGACCTTCCTTTCATGCATCTGCGCACACAACAAAATATTTATCTGGATCTGCAACCTTTAAAATAGGTGCATTGGTCAACAACTCCTTTGAATGATGTAAACTCTCTTCACATTTGGCAGTCCATTCAAACTTTGTTCCCTTCTTTTGCAATGAAGTGATCAGATGTGCGACCTTGGACAAATCTTCAATGAATATCCTATAATATCTAGCTAGTCCCATAAAGGATCTCACTTTTGAAACATTCTTTCGCACTAACCAACTTTTGATTGCTTCAATCATCTCAAAGTCCACCACTATGCCCTCCTCTGAGACGATGTGGCCCAAATAATGGATTTTTCCTGTGATAGAAAGTGTACTTTCTTAACTTGGAATACAATTGGTGCTCTCTCAACACCTGTAGCACTATCCCCAAGTGTTTCTCATGCTCCTCCTTTGTCTTGGAGTAGATACAAATATCATCTAAGAAGACAATGATGAATTTGTCTAGGTAATCCCTGAACACTCCATTCATTAGACACATAAAAGTAGTTGGTGAATTTGTCAAGCCAAATGGCACCACCACAAAGTCATAATAGCCATACCTTGTCCTGAACGTTGTCTTTCTAGTGTCTTATTCTCTTCTTCTCACCTGATGGTAACCTAACCTTAGGTCAATCTTGGAAAATATCCTTGCTCCTTTTATTTGATAAAAAAGAACATCAATCTGTGGTAGAGGGTACATGTTCTTCACAATAACCTTATTAAGTTGCCTAAAGTCAATACACAACCTCAAAGTTTCATATTTTTTCTTTACAAAGAGCACTGTGGCACCCCAAGGTGAGACACTTGGGCATATGTACCCCTTATTCAACAATTCTTCTAGTTGCATCTGCAACTCTTTCATCTCTAGCGTGCTCATTCTATAGGGAGTTTTGGACATTGGGGACAACTCTAGGCATTAAGTCAATAAAGAAGTCAATATCTCTTTTTGGTGGATATCCAAGAAACTCCCCAAATACATCTCCATATTCCCAAAAAACTAGATAATCTTCAAGATTTGGATCCTTATCCTTTGCCGAATCTTCCATATGGGCTGTATATGTATGGCACCCTTTTCTAAAACTTCTTTTCAATTTCAATGCTGGAATCTCTTTGACATATATAGGTCTTGGAATACCTTGCACTATCCTTGAATTCCCTTCCTCATCAAGGTATGTGAAAGTCTTTTTGTATCAATATAGGACAACATGATGCTTGTCCAACCAAGCCATACCAATTAAGAAATCATATGGACTAAGTGGTATGATGCTCAAATCTGTCTTAGTGCTAGCTCCATTCATGTTCATTGGGTAATCCTTGACAAGTTCATTGATTTTCCTCTTGGTTCCAATGGCTAGTTGAACCAACCAAGACTTTTCATGCTTACATCTCTTCAATTTGAACCTTTCAACTATTTTTGGATCTATATAGCTATGACTAGCTCTAGAATCAATCAAAATAGCTAAGGGTGATTATTAATCTTACCTTCTACCTAAAACATGTGGGATTGTTAGTAGGCTTGTATGTTGTCCAAGGCTGTATAAATCCTTGGCATGCTCCTACCCATGTCATTCACTATATCAACTTCCTCAATGTTATTCATAGTCCTCTTCCTATCTCCCTTGTGAGGACAATCCTTATACAAGTGGTCTCATTCACATCCCCAACACTTTATAGGATGTTGTCTTGGCCTTTTCCCCAAGGAATCTATCATTTTATGATTTCCTTGTACCAATTTCCATTGTTGATATGCTTGAGAGTCATTCCTGATGAAAGGAAGCTTGAATCCCTTCTTTCTCTGATCCATCTTGCCTCTATTCTTATCATTCCAAGACTTTTGGAAAGCTAGCCTTCCTTTGTTCTGATCATACAAATATTTTTCCTTCCTAATGGCTTCTTCCAAGATTTTAGGCTTATCAAATTGTATTTTATCTTTGTAAAATGATGGCAACCGATTCAAGAACCTTTGGATTTTCACCTTCTCATCCTTGATGAAGTCCATGTACCTCAAAAGCTTCTGGATCTTCTTCTCATACTCCTTCATAGTCATATTTCCTAGCTTGAACTCAAATCATTCTTGCATATTTTTATCATAATAATGCTTTGATAGGTACTGTTTGCACTCTTTTCGTCAATGTGTGAGAAAAAAGTGAGTGCTTACATGCCTAGTTGGGCTCTGCTAGTCATGACAGCTGTGATGTAAAAGGTTAGAAAGAAAACAACTAAGCTATTAACAAGAATTAAACAAAAACTAAATAAAACTATGAGCATAGAAATAAAAACAAAAACAAATGACAATGGACCAATATCACCAATGTATTAGCTGGTCTGATACATGAAATCCAAAGATACACAAAGGAGAAAGGGGACTTGGGTCCCTTCCCTCTCCAATGGAAGGCTCTTGAGGCCCTCAACTGATTTTCTCTCCTTACAAAGAAAAGATGAAATGTGGATGAAAGAACTCCAAGCTTATTCACTCAAGAGAGGGGTGAATAGCTTATGAAATGCA